>JBBPBX010071080.1:0-12531 GCA_038048925.1 Garcialebias charrua | reverse complement strand
AGGCACAGCCAAGATACTGCGCAGAACCCTCAAGCTCCCAGGCCTCTGGTAGAGGACCCGAGCTCAGAGAATGATGGAGACCACCCGCGGAGGGTGAGAAATAATATTTTTTTATTTTATATATATATATATATGTATATATATATATATGTATATATATATATGTATATATATATATATATATATATATATATATATATATATATATATATATATATATATATATATATATATATATATATATATATATATATATATATATATATTAGGCATGTAACGGTTGTAATGGGTGTACCGAACCGTTTCGGTACACCACGTTCGGTTCGGTCCACCTGCGTACCGTTTCGGTTATTTTTTCACTCATTAAACGTTCTTAACAGGGGAATATATGCACCGCGGAACAAAATTTCCTGGGCGCGTTTCAGCACGGAGCTATTATCGCGTGGCACGCGCAGCATTTAGCCGTTAGCGTCTCGTGCGGTCTCCTGTTTGTGAACGTTATAAGTTGTTAAAATGTTAAAAGACGAGCGCACGCGCAGCTTGTGTGGACTTTGCTTCATGAGGACTCTGCAGCAACTGAGTGACGCAGCTCTCTGCAGCAGCAACACGTCTAAAACGTGAACGCGCTGGAAACTGTCATCCGAACGTGAACGAAGAGCTGTATTAAAACTACTTCATCTGAACGTGAACGAAGAGCTGTATTAAAACTACTTCATCCGAACGTGAACAGCAGCTGTATTAAAACTCCATCAGGTAATCAGAGCGGTCCAGAGCAATAACACAAGCTGTATGAGTTTTTAAATCTCGAATCTCTGTCTGAACGTTGTTATATGCGCAGGCTTTAAAGTTGCTGAGCGTTGCTATGAGACATTCATCAGGTCAACACTTCAAAAAGTTCAGCTCTTTATGAAAAAACTAACTGATGTTGTCAACAAGTCCTGGACCAGATTAAAGCCCTGCCATGATGATGAAGAGTGAGAGATTCAACCGTTCAATAGGTTATTATTATTATCTAAATAATCTTTTTTTTTAATCATAATCTTATTAAAGTTGCAGTATGTAGCTTTTTTTATAAACATATTTCTTCTCTCAGTCACTATTTTTTGTCAGAGTGATGTTAAACAGGTAATCTTTGAGAAATACTATATTCCTCTGGCGTCTCCCGGTGGTTAAAATAGCATTTATAAAAACCAGAGCGGGCCGTTTTTGACCAGCCAATAAAAACAGAGTTATTTTCATGAACGAGCTTCCCCCGCCCTCCCCCCGCCTCTCCCAGCGGCAGCGCGCAGGCGCAGCAGCCGGGCACGCTCCCGTCTCAAACAGTAGCTGTTTCAAGATGGCGGAGGTGGCGAGAGCTTCGAGTGCTCAAAGGATTGCCAAGCGATGCAGAGTTAGCAACTTTCCTGCTTGAAAAGTAAGTGTCTTTGCTTGACTCATGTGATAGCGCAAATGCCATGATATTATCTACAACAGGCTAAAACCGTTTTCCGGCCTACAGCTGACGTGATGCTAATGGCAGCAGCTAACTCATTCAACCTCAGTATTGTTTTGATACGTACATTTAGTTATCCTAACTTATTGTATTGTGGATCAGCATGCAGATATGATGAAAGTACTGTGACTGCGCTGTCTGTGTAAGAGATGCATGATCAAAACAACTAGCAATTAGCATATTGTCTGCAGATCATTTGGTGTTCATAATCTAAAAGTCTGTTAGTTGTACTACACAATATATGTTGTTGATGCATACATCTCAACCTCTTTGGACGTTTACCTGTATAAAGGGCCTCAAAAATTATTAATTTTTGGAATAAAATCTGTAAAACTTGCGGTGGGGTGGACGAGTTTGCTGCGGACATGAGCATGCAGTGAAGCAGGATGAAAGGAGAGCATAAAAAGTTCAAATTTTACTTCTAGCAGCAGAACAGGATGGAAGATGGCTGTTTGATGCTATTTTTTAAATCATCCTACATGCTTTGATATGTTAGATAAATTTGTCATTGTGTGATAAATGTGTTGAAAAGAATATCTGATTATTGTTTGAACTACATTATATGTTTTTATGCAGAGATGATGACTTTGGGGAAGGTCTCAGAAGTGAATTTGGGGAGACTCCCATTCAGGTTTTGGAAACAAGGTAAGTAAGGGGAAACTGTATTTATGTCAAGATTATTTTATGGTTTGCACTGCAACTAATATAACTGTGATCATAATATTATTACACAATTTTACTTCTAGCAGCAGAACAGGATGGAAGATGGCTGTTTGATGCTATTTTTTAAATCATCCTACATGCTTTGATATGTTAGATAAATTTGTCATTGTGTGATAAATGTGTTGAAAAGAATATCTGATTATTGTTTGAACTACATTATATGTTTTTATGCAGAGATGATGACTTTGGGGAAGGTCTCAGAAGTGAATTTGGGGAGACTCCCATTCAGGTTTTGGAAACAAGGTAAGTAAGGGGAAACTGTATTTATGTCAAGATTATTTTATGGTTTGCACTGCAACTAATATAACTGTGATCATAATATTATTACACAATTTTAAAATGTAGATGGTAAGGTTGTATGTCTAATATTGTTTATGAAATGTATTTCCACCAGATATTACGGTAGGCAGAAACAAAAACCAAAGTTTAATAGTTGTTTTTATATAATCCATCCATCCATCCATCCATTTTCTTCCTCTTATCCGGGGTCGGGTCGCGGGGGTAGCAGCCTAAGTAGGGAGGCCCAGTCTTCCCTCTCCCCAGCCACTTGGAGCAGCTCCTCTGGGGGAATCCCAAGGCGTTCCCTGGCCAGCCGAGAAACATAGTCCCTCCAGCGCGTCCTGGGTCTTCCTCTGGGTCTCCTCCCGGTGGGACATGCCCGGAACACCTCACCAGGGAGGCGTCCAGGAGGCATCCTAACCAGATGCCCGAGCCACCTCAACTGGCTCCTCTCGATGTGGAGAAGCAGCGGCTCTACTCCGAGTCCCTCCCGGATGACTGAGCTTCTCACCCTATCTCTAAGGGAGAGTCCAGACACCCTGCGGAGAAAACTCATTTCAGCCGCTTGTATCCGAGATCTTGTTCTTTCGGTCATAACCCAAAGCTCATGACCATAGATGAGGGTGGGAACGTAGATCGATCGGTAAATTGAGAGCTTTGCCTTTTGACTCAGCTCTCTCTTCACCACGACAGACCGGTACAGCGCCCGCTTCACTGCGGACGCTGCACCTATCCGCCTATCAATCTCACGCTCCAGTTTTTATATAATGTATTTCTTTATTGTTATGGCTTTTCTGTGCTGCAATTTTAGTGGACATAAAATTAGAATAATACAGATGCACAATATTGACAATAAATATCTTTGAAGCTTATTTTTTTTATTATTTTATTTTTCTAACCACGTCACAGAAAATGTACAACTTTATAAATTTAAGAATTTTTAAAAAGATGACTTCATTAAAATTCTGTGTTCATGTATAACATACACTTGCACTGAACGTACGTATTTTAGTGCGTGTTAAAAATATGATTTTGTCTATACTTTCGAGTTAGTCTCATTAACTTTTATTGAGAAAATTTATTGTACTGGTTCCCAAGTACATGTTTCTTTATTTCATGATCAAACTTGATTATTGTTGCTTTAATAAAATATGTAATGTGTTTCCTCAGTATCAATGTTAGTTTGTTTTTTACGTTTATATTTTTTTTGTTTCAGTATGTCTTCGCTAGACATTACGACGACAATGATGAAAGTGACTTGTTATTGCATGTTCTCTCCGTGCATGCGTGGGTTTTCTCCGGGTTCTCCGGTTTCCTCCCACAGTCCAAAAACATGCATGTTAGACTGATTGGTAACTCTAAATTGACCCTAGGTGTGAGTGAGACAGGTCTCTCTTGTAAGTCAGAGTCAGAGTCAGAGAGAATTTATTGTCATTTGCACCGCATGTAGTACATGTGTTGAAAACGAGATTATGTACACAGGGTCCCAGTTACATCCAACAACAAATGCAAGAGAAATACAATAATAACATCTAGGATTAACTAAGAGAGACATCACATCAGCTAGTAATACACTAGCTGATGTGATGTCTCTCTTAGTTGAGTCCCCGTGGCTCAACGAGGCTAGCCTGGATAAATAAAGGTTGAATGAATGAATGTTCTTCTTCCTCAGGTTGTCAGCGCTGTCCTGTTGATGATGATGGTGGTGGTGGTCCCACAGACAGCAGCAAAGCCACACAGGAAGTCCTTTGAAGGATTAGCAGAAGAAACGGTCCCTCTGCGTTTGGACCCAAACAATTTAGTTCCCAGCCTAAAAGTCAGTTCTTTGGCCAGCGACTCCATCTCACCGTGGACCTACAAGTGAGGCTTCAGCTCCTCAGTGTGTTGTCCTTCATGAAGCTCAGAGTCCTGTTAACAGTTTTTTGTCTCCTCTCTGTCCTCAGCATCTCCAGGGATGACAACATGTACCCTCATGCGCTGTCGCAGGCTCACTGTTTGCTCAAAACCTGCCTGGACCACCAAGGACTGGAGGACGGGGGCCTGGAGTCCCGTCCCATTCTGCATCAGGTGCTGGTTCTGAGGCGAGTCAAGACGCCAGGGCCAGGCACAGCTACCACTACCGCCTGGAGTCCAAACTCATCTCAGTGGGTTGCACCTGCGTGAGACCGAAGGTGATCAACCAGCACTGAGGACTGACCCATGGAGACCAGATGAAGACCATCTCCACGCGGGGTGTCCTCCAAAGATCTGTGGCAGGGTGTGGCCTTGGGGCAATTTCAATCCCAAAAATCCTCAATTAAAAGAAAAGAACTTTTAAACGAGTTGATGAAGTTTATCAATGAACCTTAATTTTTTTATTTATATATACTGTATATATATATATATAGTCATTCATTCATTCAACCTTTATTTAGTCAGGTAAATCTCATTGAGCCTCGAGGGCTCATTTACAAAAGTGACCTGCTACTAACTAAAGAATGATGAACAGCAATGGTAGAATTTCTGTTCATCATTCTACATCATATATATATATATATATATATATATATATATATATATATATATATATATATATATATATATAGATATATATATATATATATATATATATATATATATATATATATATATATATATATATATATATATATATATATAGTATATATACATATAGATACCTATATTTATAACATATATATATATATATATATATTATATATATACACAAATGAAAGAGTGGAGATCAGGTGGTTCTCTATGGACTTTAGATGTTTGGACAAGCTGACAATCTGGAGAAGCTCCACATATTTATTGACCTGACCCACTTAAGTGAAGACCAGATCAGTCACCTGGGCCCTGCTTGCTGTTCTGTTGCCCTGAAGGCTGCAGGTTAGGAAGAATTTGGAGTTAATTAAGTTCTGTTTAATTTCTGTCCAGTTTTATTAAAAAGTTATTTAAATCAAACTAAGTACACAACAGAGTATTTAACATCAGGGTGGATGCTCAGTGCTTTATTTATGGTTATTTAAGTGCGTTATGTAACGGTTTGATGATCCTTGTCACATATTTATTTAGGTTTTTTGTGTATTTATTGTCTAAATAAATAAATAAAAAAGATTTTGTCGCTGTGTTCTTTCAAATAGAAAATTATTTCACTGCATGTTCATGAAGAATCATCAATTTAAATGTTTGCATGAAAACAGGGTGACTATGAGAACTGTTTGTTTTCATCAACTCCCCCTGTGAGCATCGAATCTCATTATGTAACAAAACCAGAATATGAACAAGTCCAGCTGTAGTGCATCAACCCAGGTTTGACTCTTCTCAAGAGCTGAGTGTCAACAGCACGCAGCTGTTTTCCTCTTCTTCGGACCGTAGGTCTCTGGGTGTAAATTCCTCGTCTGAAGACCATCGAGAATGTTTCAAAACTAGATGCGTAACACAGATAAAATGTCACACACTGCAGCAAAGTATTATAACACAACTTATTGAAAGGGTTATACATAATTTACGATACTTTATTACAAATACGCAAAGATTTGAGAAGGAAATAGTCGATCGAGTGACTGCGCCGACGCCATCTTAGAACTGTGTTTACAATGCATGCGCGTTCACGAGACAGGCCAAGCTGTGGAGGAGGAGCTAAGGAGGCGGAGTTGCAGGTCAGCCAGAGTGCAAGGGGGAGGAGGGAGAAGGGTTTCTGCTCGAAAATTTCCTAAGTTTCAGGGCTTTACAGAAACTGCAGACCGTGCCTTTAACTTGTGTTTTTTTTAATCTCTTTTGTTTTTTATTTCCAGTCTGTGACAGAGGTAAATCCACCTGCAGCTAAGAAGTGTGTGATGACTGAACTGAACTCTGAACTGTTCCAACACCTGCACCAAGAAGAAGTTGTGAGTACAGTAATGAGGACAAATACAGCCACACTGCTGCTACTGAACAAAAACTTGATTAGTTAGATTGTAAACAGTCTGTTGCTGCTTATTGTTCTGGTTCTGACTGTTATTGCATTTATTAAGATTTTTATTATTGTTCATATAGTTTATTTATTGTAGAGTGCTGTTTATTTAAAATATCATCCAAATGGGTCACTTTTATTTATTACTACTGATGGGGATTTTAAACCCCTGTTACCTTAATAAAAACCACACAAAGATAAACAAGAGAACAGTGTTAAATCAGACAAACAACTTTGCAAAGGGGAAGGGCTTTTAATGTCTTTTGAAACTTAGTTTGGTCTCAAATACATTGTCCTGCACAATTCCGAATTGTACTGGACATGACAAGCTATTTAAACAAGAAGCAGGTGGAGTTTGACAAGCTCTGACGTCTTACAGATAAAACAAACAAGTCATGGTTCTGATCAAACAAGAACATCTAATCCAAACATTTGTCAAGGCTAGAAGACTGTCTTTTCTGTATCAAGGAGAAAAAGCAAACAACATGTTTGTACTATCAAATATAAGTGTTTAAAGGGAACAGAGAATATTTGATATAAGTGAGCTGGGTTATAATTATTGGGTCAGAGTAATTAGTTTTAGATGATAAATATTGAATATCTCCATCATCCCATCCTCTTTATCATATATAAACTGATCATTATCAATTATGTGAGTGGTATGGAAAACGACCCCGAGGCCTAATTCGAATTAGGGGCAAAAAAACACATACCGACCGTCCTGTTGCCTCTACAGTAACGCCCTGACCACGCAGGATCACCTTTTTAGGATGGTTTGAGAGATTATAAAGTTTTGGAGAACTCTGTTGATTGTCATATTTCATGACTTATTTCAATGTTTGAGAGAAATAAAGATTTGAGGAGAATTTTGCAATGAGTATGGTCTCACTTTATGGCTTATGTCAAAAGTTTTAAAAGGAATAATATATTTAGCATGGATTAGTCTATTTACCCACAAAAACCAAGTTTTTCCAAAGAAATAGGACTTTTGAGAAGAAACATATATAAAGAACTAATCTATTTGTGTTAAACAAATAAAAGAAATAAGCTATTTAATTTGTTTTAAAAATAAAAAGAACCAATCTAATTTGTCTTAACCAAAGAAAGAACCAATCTAATTTGTTGTGTTAAACAATTAAATGGAACTTATACACTTTCAAAGATGTGGGAAATAATTCTCAAACACACAACAAAATAGCCCTTTATGGGCACAAAAATAAAATAAACTTTCAGTTGGTTTGAAACTTCTGTGATATCAACTAATGTCCAGGAAAGCGAAAACAACCGGTTTGAACTTAAAAAATGAAATAGATCAAACATTCTTCTTCACAGCATCCATCTTTTTTTTTTTTTTTTTTTTGTGTGGGAGGGTAAGTTCAGTGTCTTTCCTGGGGAGGGAGTGTCCCGTTTTCAGAACACGTTCTTTCTGTTCCTTGGGGATTTGTTTGTGGCAGAAATTGTTGGGCACAAGTCCATTTCATCTGGGGGGGAAAGTTCTTTGTGTGTGGAATAAGTCCAGTTTTTCATTGTTGGGCACAAGTCCATTTCATCTGGGGGGGGGGGAGCTTTTGTTCAAGTCTTTTTCTTCTGTGAGTTTCTGTGCGGGTCTTTTTCTTCTTGGGGAGAGCTTTTTGTGCGGGTCTTTTTCTTCTTGGGGATGGTTTTTTGTGCGGGTCTTTTTCTTCTTGGGGAGAGCCTTTGTTCAAGTCTTTTTCTTCTTGGTGGAGGATGCGGGCACAGTAGCAGGTCGCAAACCTGAATTGTGTGTGGCATAGGGTATAGTCAAGCCACATCCTGACAAAGTGGGGGAGCTTTGCTCTGACCAGATCCATCTCAAAATCTGGCTCAGCGATCGTTCCAAACTTCTTTTTCAGGGGAGCACCGGTCACTCAGATGTAACAGAGGCTGCTTTTTCTCTCGAGAAGAATGACGCGTCCTTTCCACCACCTGTTGGGGTCCCGTTCACCCTCGTTTTCAGCCGTCCCTAGCAGGACCTCGAGTCAAGGCGGGATTCACTGGCATCACTGGCAACTCCTCCTGAAGGAGTTCCGGAAACCTGTAGTCTTTTGAGAGGAGAACTGGACACCAAAAAAAACTTGCAAATTGTTAAATAAAACTAAGGCCTTTGGATCCCATGAGCCATTTGTGGTCTGGGGAAGGTCAAACTGTGGGTAACTCCTTAGTGAGTCAAATCTGTTAACTTAAACTAAATTCTGTAATTGGCTATAATAATAATTGTTACTTTAAACTTAAAATAAAATTACATTCTTACTATCTAAAACATTTGTATTTAACGGCAAAAAACACAACAACAACAAATGATTTCATTCTTCAGTGAAAATGAGCAATCACTCACTTTGATTTGAGGTTAGTTTTTAATTAGTAAGTTATTCTTAATTGGCATGATCATTGTAGCAGGAGACGGAGACGTTTTATACTCACTTAAAATACTTTACCTTTTTCATAGTCTGTGGAAAAAGTCTAAACATACATACAGACATAGACAGACATATACGTACAGACAGACATACATACATATAGACATACATATAGACATACAGAGTAATAAAGAATTTACAATACAAACATGTGGTTCATGTTCTCAAAATAAGTCCAGTCTATAGTCAGGGTCAGTCGTGTTTTAAAAATATAGAACCACCACATTTCAAAATCAACCTTTCAAATCAACCTTTTGAATAGATCCAAAACTCCAGGGCGTCCCCCATCTTTTTTTCTCTTTGGATCTGTTAAAAATAAATACCTGTTTATTAAACGACATATATAGTACCTGTTTATTAAACAACATATACCAAAGCAATGTGGTTTGTAGGTTTATCTGATTTATCCTACAGTACAACGCGTCAATTTTTCATTCTTCTTAAATTATTCTTTGAATGGCTTGGTTGTTGAATATAAAAAAAAATCTAAAAAGTTATTTTTGTATAACTGATGAACTAATCAATGAATGAATGAATGAGCTGTTTCCCTTTATGAGCCATCATCAATATTATTAGTGATATATTCTTTATTATTATTAGTTATTTCTAGGAACACTTCCTAATATTCCCTTATTGCATTATTATATATCGCCACTGAGTGTCAGGCAGGCTCCCTCACTCACAGTCTTTAAGTCTTGAATAAAAAATCCACTTTTATTCTTTCAACTTTAACATAATGTGATTCGTTTTGAGCCTCTCTGTAATATACACTGTTCACTATTTTAGCTAGTTTCTGTTGCTTTTTCTATATAATTTGTTTTCGTTTTTGTTTTTTTTTTTTCTTTTGTTTTCCTGTCTGCTTGGCTTGTTTCTATCGTACAGCACCTTGGTTGGCCCGCGTCAGCCTAAGTGCTCTATAAATAAAGTGGTATGGTATAAATAACAATCTAAGATTTAAAGCATAAAGCTATAAAAATTGTTCTAAAAATTTTCATTCATTCATTCAACCTTTATTTATACAGGCTAGCCTCGTTGAGTCACGGGGACTCATTTACAAGAGGGACCTGTCTCACTCACACCAAACAACCATCCACTCTCACACTCACACCTAGGGTCAATTTAGAGTCACCAATCAGCCTAACAAGCATGTTTTTTGGTCTGTGGGAGGAAACCGGAGTACCCGGAGGAAACCCACGCATGCACGGGGAGAACATGCAAACTCCACCCAGAAAGGCCCCGGACCGGGATTTGAACCGGCAACCTTCTCGCTGAGAGGCAGCAGCTCTACCAGTTGTGCCAACGTGCTGCCCAATGTCTTAATCAAAATGTCTTAATCAATTCCTTTGTGGAAAACCAGACCAACCAAAATGCACTCCCGTCAAGGACAATCTGCTATCCTTCCTTCAGCTCCACAAAACTTTTGCATGAATGTTTGTGGAGACACAAATTTAATCTGCAAACGAAAATATAAACATTAACTTTTGTTTCAGGGTTATGAGCTGGGATCAGTATCTCTGTACCATCACGAAGTTACTGGAAGCGGAAAAATAAGTCGTCAGACCCACACAATATAAACTACAAATTCTGTGGCCTTGCTTGTCTAGCAAGCCATATCATGAGAATGTGTTTCATTAAATAAAATTAATCATAGCAGACTGCAGTTTTGAAACACGATACCAGGATTATTGACAGATCTTCACAGATCCATACGGGGGGCATGACCTTCAGCTGGACAGTTGGCGTGGGTGACTTCAGGACCTGTTCTCATTTTCTTGTTGGAGAATGTGCTCAGACCACTCTTGTCAGAGCATCCAGTGACCGCATATTCTGGTCATGTGTGTTTGATGACCTTGTTCTGACAGGTTTTTGACAAAATCTTTGCCTTTGCTTTGCTGACAGTCTCTTATCTTATCTTTGTGGACAGTCTTTGTGGACAGTCTTTGTGGACAGTCTTTTGCTTGGATAAAAGTCCAGTGCCCTCGTTCAGTGCCATTGTTTTTTAAGCCCCTCGAATGTTTATTTTGAGCAGGGCAGCCTGGGAGTCCAGCCTTGGTGTTCTCGGTGAAGTCAGTGAGCCAGCTTCTGGACACGCCCTTAATATCAAATCTGATCCGATCCAATCAATAACCACAGTAGTTTGTGATTCAAAAATTCAGACGCTGCATGTGTTTTTGACATGGTCCTATCTTAATGTATGTACTACTAACTATGTGTTTTTGTAAGTGTCGTGAGGTCCAGGACTTACGTTTCCTGCTTCCACAAACACCGTGAGGCCGCTTCTAAGAAAAAAATGAGAAAATCGAAAAATGTAAAAATCCTTAACAAACCAGGTTCAAAGTAATCATGTTATTTCTATAAGCATTTACCTTGAATAGAGTCACCTCTGCAAGTCTGGTTTGCACAATGGAATTTAAAATGTTCATTACATAAAAGTGAATTTTCAACAGAGGCATCCTTTCAATCTGATCTGCATAACAGATCTAAAATCATTAATTTACGTATGAGTAAAATCGTCAATTCAACCTGAAACTAGAAATTTTACCACTTTTCAGTGGTTTACTTATCAAAAGTTAAAGCATGGGCTGGGTGATTTTGCCCTGTGGTTTCAAGTTTACAAGTCCAATTCTCACGTATTATAAACTGAGATCCAAATTATGTCCTAAATAGAAAAGTATTGATTAAAATAAAAATGTGTATTCAGTCAAGGCGTGTCTGTGAGTGGTACTTCCCGTTTTAATATTCCATATTATTATTACTGTATACACAGCCCCAATCTGTTTGAAATAAAAACAACTCTTACTGCTGTCAAAGATTATGCATTGCATGGTCAAATGATATGTTATTCTAATTCCCTTTCAAATTTACCAGACCTCTTTTTGCCATTAATGGTCATAATTTATGCAAATCAATATCAAAATTAGGTTTTAACAGTGAAATGTGTCTTTCACTCCTGGCGAGTTGGCTGGATTCTTGTGCGTATTTAACCTACTTGCTGAAAAGTTACTTCTAATAAAGCATTTTTATTATTAATCATTTCAGTCACATTATATAACTCTTAAAAGGAAACAGCTCTTATAATCTACTTAACTGTGAAATAGCCTTTTAAAATCGATAAAACATTTTTAATGTATGCAAAAATCGTTTTAAAATGATGAATTTAAACTGAGCGTTTCAACTTACAATCTAGTCAAGTTTCTATTTGACAAGAATACTTTTTTATTCTTTATAAGTGTCAAAGTTTTATCAATTTAGTTAAACCTTTAAAAGACAGAATTTACTGGCAAGTCTAAAAATAGATTTCTGCTAAATTTGTCTAAGACTTGTTATCCTAAAATGCCTAAACTTAATTTTGATCTGATTATGGTTGTTAATTTAAATTAACAAGCTTATTATAAAAGTTTAAATAGTCAATAATTGTAATTCAATGCAGTATACCGGTAATACTTTCTCTACTTCCCATTTATTTTGCATTAAATCCAAATATATTCCGTGTTTTATCAACATCCTATGCGACTGCTATAAAAACATCCAGTTCCTCTCAACTTCACCTCGCAGTAACAGACTCTACTCAGAATCTGAAAACATGAACTGAACCTCTCTGGATGACCAAGATAAAACTGTTTTTGTTTCATGAATGTCACTTG
>JBBPBX010071079.1:0-18417 GCA_038048925.1 Garcialebias charrua | reverse complement strand
GTCCAGGACGTGGCGAAGGGCGAGGAGCGACGGGGCGCTGGACAGCACGGCGCTCCTCCAGGCTGGGTCGCCCTCGTGAGCGATGACCAGGTCCTGCTGGTGCGAGGAGATGGCCTCGTACAGAACGGCCGGCTCGTCGTACTCGTCGGGGGACGTGAAGTGGTCCTGACAGGTAAACAGAACCGTCAGTTTGTTTATCCACAGAACAAGACTGAAGGCAAAGACCAGCTGCGACGTCCCACCTGGTGCAGTTTAAGAGACATGCGGATTCCAGGCACCACAACCTTCCTGAGCAGCTCCATGTCGGCAAAGACCCACTCATCTCGCACTGACGAGATGCGGAAATCTCCTTTAAATAACGCGTGAAGCCCGTAAAGGAAAGACTCCAGATTGCTGGGATGGAAAAAGAAATCAGTGAGCTCTACAAACACGTGAAGATCATTTTCATCCACAGACTCTGTAGTTTGAGCAACAAGAGACCACACTGAGGACAGTAAGGACTACTTGACTACCTGGACATGTGATGGGCTGCTGTCCCCAGGGCCCGCCTTCCCAGCACACACAAACCGAAGCAGAGCAGCACCAGAGCCGAGTCCCTCTCACTGTCCAGGGGCTGTGGGGCAGAGCAGGGAAAGACGAGTTTTATTAATAAAAATCTTTTCATCACATCTCAAAGAATCAAACGTTTTTACCGCTCGTCTTTAATCATCCAAACATGTCCAGAAATGATAACGTGCAGCATTTGTAAGCTCCATCTTATACTACAGATCTTACTGTTCCATATTTTCCTGACAGAGCCCTTCACTCAGCCTGCAGGTTTACTTGTGGGTCCTAGAGTTTCTAAAAGTTGAACGGGAGACGGAGCTTTCAGTTCTCAGGCTCCAACTTCCAGTTTCTGTCTGTGAAGCTGACACTCGGTCAATTTGAAAACTAGACTGAAGACTTCCCTTTTTTATAAATCCTATAGTTGGGGTCGGCTTGGGTTTCCTGAGCTATCCCTTAGTTCTGCTGCTATAGGCTTAGACTGCTGGAGGACAAACATAAACTACACCTGGACCATGAGAACTTCAGCTGGACGACTCATTTTGTGTCTGTTTTTCCCGTCTAGGCAGACGGACCTCCATCTTGAGCTTCTTGCCATCATGGCAGGAGGTTTCTTCCAGTTTTAGCGGAGTCATTTCTTTCCACCGGCTCCAGTGAGCTGCTCAGGATGGCAGATTGTAATGAAGAGAACGTTCAACACAACCTGCTGCTCCCTCAGATAAACAACTTTTACTATCCAGATGCATGCTAAATAATCCAGGTAGAAAAATCTAAAAAAGCTAAGTCTGGTCCTCTGGACATTCAAAAAACAAACAAAACAAAGCAAAAAAATTGTAGAAACGTTTCGTCTTTCGTCCGAAAGACTTCCTCAGTCTGAGATGCTGTATTCAGCTCAGTCTTATAAATAGCACCCTCTCACAGTGGATCAACCAGTTGGCTGATGACAGCCGAAACCAGCTGCTCACATGATCAAGGAGGACCATCAGCCTAACGATGGATCGTTAGCACCCTGATGGTTGTTTGCTATTCACAGAGGGCTGAGTGATACTAGCAATAACAGCATTGTAAGAGGGGGACAGTTGAACCCGGAGGCCTCCACCCCTGTTTAATGATGGACGGTTTCTTTTCACAAAGATGGCCTCCTTTACTCCTCTCTCAAACCATCGTTCCTCTCTATCAAGGATGTGAACATCTTCATCCCTGAAAGAGTGACCGCTGGCCTGGAGATGAGTGTAGACTGCAGAGTCCTGACCTGATGATGTTGATCTTCTGTGCTGGGCCATCCTTTTGGCCAGTGGCTGTTTAGTTTCCCCGATATAAGACTGATCACAGCCCTCCTGACACTGAACAGCATACACAACATTACTCTGTTTGTGCCGGGGGACTGGATCTTTGGGATGAACCAGTCTTTGCCGTAATGTATTTTGGGGTTTAAAAGCCACTGGGACGTTGTGTTTAGAAAATAAACGTCTCAATGTCTCTGAAACTCCCGCAACTGGTCTGGGTTCCTTCTTTTCACCTGATGGCTGGCTGGAGTCCTGTTTGGGTTTCTTCTCTGCTTTCAGGAAGGCCCAGTTAGGATATCCACATTTCTCTAGAGCCTGTTTTGTGTGTGATTTCTCCTTCTGTCTGGCTGCTGAGTTAGTGGGGACGCTGTCTGCTCTGTGGTACAGAGTCCTGATGACTCCTAACTTGTGCTCCAGAGGGTGATGGGAGTCAAACTGTAAATACTGGTCTGTGTGTGTGGGTTTGCGGTACACCTCAGTTTGCAAATTTCCTCTATCAGAAACTGAGACCTCACAGTCCAAGAAAGCCAACCTGCCATTTTTTACATCTTCTCGTGTGAACTTGATATATTTATCCACAGAGTTGATGTGATCAGTGAAATGTTGGACTTCCTGAGATTTAATTTTAACCCAGGTGTCGTCAACATACCTGAACCAATGACTTGGTGGTCTCCCTGAAAAGGACGTCAAGCTCTCTTTTCTACCTCCTCCATGTACAGGTTGGCAACAATAGGAGAAACTGGAGACCCCATAGCACACCCATGTTTCTGCCTATAATATTGCTCCCCATATAATAATAATAATAATAATGTCCTTTTTTGTCATCTGTGTATGTTTCCCATACACGGACGAAATTCATCTCTGCATTTAACCCAACCACCACCAGGTGGTGCAGTGAGCAGCCATAGAAAGCGCCCGGGGAGCTGGAGAATTAGGTGTGCACTCATAGACACCCCAAGGTGTGTAGTGGCCGGGGCGCGAACCCGCGTCCTTCGGGTCCCAAGTCGGAAGCCCTGCCACTACACCATCTTGGCTCCATATGTGAAGTAGGTTGACTGCAGGCACAGTTTCAAGAGTTGACACAGTTGCTCTGTGGAAAGCGTGGTCCTGCTGTTCAGAGTGGTGTCTGATTTTAACCTTAAACAGACCACCTCTACTGCCTCATCAACAGGAATGCACGTAAAGAGTGATGTGACATCAAAAGAGACCATTGTTTCATCAGTCTCCATGATGACATCCCTCACCTTATCCACAAAGTCCATGGTGTTCTGTATGTGGTGTTCTGAGCTGCCAACTAAAGGGATGAGTACAGACGCCAGATATTTGGAAACATTGTAAGTGACCGAGTTAATCATGCTAGCAATTGGTCTTAAAGGTACACCTTGTACCTTTACAAGTACTGTAAAGGTAAAACTTTGTTTTGTTTTGTTTTTTGAATGTCCAGAGGACCAGACTTAGCTTTTTTTAGAAACTTCTACTATCATTTTAGAATGGCTTGAATATTTTTGTTTTGCTCTGCTTCCTTTAATTTAAAGGGTTTGTGACATGATTTTTGAACTTTGCATAAATTGGCACAACATAAATATCTTGTATCATTCAACTATGTTCGTTGTTGCAAACAAAATGATAATTTAATGAAAATTAGTTTCAAAAGTGAGTTTAAAATTCGCGCCGTTTCTTCACGGACATCCGGGTACTTCCACTTGCTAATTTTGTGACGTCGTCATAGGAATTTCAGTCTGTGGCTGCGTATAGAACACAGATTCATTTTCTGCACGTTCAACTATTTTTTTTGTATAACTTGAAAAATGCCGTTACCTTGTACAAGTGAGCCTTTTCACTTTCCTGAAAGATGAAATACTTCTCAAGACTGGAGAAAACAAACAAAGCTGTCCCCCTCGCTCCACCTGAACGGTAAGGCAGAACCTGCTGTTTCTTGTTCAAACCCCTGAACTAACTTCTGCTTCCCAAACTGAAGACAAATCGCTCAAATCTAAACTTAGATTGCTAAATTTGTCGGTTTCTATATTGTGCGCCATTGTTATGTAAAAGGGGCGTTCTAGGAGACATTCCTACGATGTCACAAAATTAGCAAGCGGAAGTACCCGGATGTCCCGTGAAGATAAACAGCGCAAATTTTAAACTCACTTTTGAAACGAATTTTCATTAAATTATCATTTTGTTTGCAACAACGAACATAGTTGAATGATAAAATATATATATGTTGTGCCAATTTATGCAAAGGTCAAAAATCATGTCACACACCCTATAAGGATCTCCATTAGTCGTTACCATAGTAAAGACCATCTTTCCTAGAGTCCACACACACACACACACATTACAATACACAAATGTTACAAACATTACAACTGAAAATCTCAACAACAAGAGACGAGACACAAGAACAATCGTTGACCACAATAATTCCAAAACTGTCAAAATAAGAGAAAAAACACAAACTCTACATTTCACCCAGTTCCATATTCTTTGCGTTTTAGATCTTTTAAGGTTCTTTTTAAAACTATCATGATCACCAATCAACGTCATTGAGTTATTCCAGCATGAAATGGGTCTTTACGTAGCTGTTTGTCTGAGGGCTTGTACCCGAGGTGATGACCTTTTGTTGTAGAATGGCTCTATAGAAATAAACTGAATTGAAAATATAATCAACATGATTTTTCATTCAACCTTTATTTATACAGGTTAGTCTCATTGAGCCACTTCAATGCTGCACGCTGACTGAATAAAGACGGTCTGATATCAGCATTACCTTGTCTCTTTGAGAGTTGCAGTACTGAATCCAGCTCAGGTAAATCGCACAGAAGCTGTCCCTGGAGATGCCTGCGAGCCGATGGTCATAATCCTCGTCGATGTTGGGATTAAACGTGGGGTCCAGGTCCACATAGTTCCTCTCTGCACACCCTCGCAGACCCTCCTTCATGGTCTCGTTAGCAAGCCACTCCTCCAGTTTGGGCGAGGCGACCACATAGTAAATGATACCCTGAGGCCACAGAGATATAACTTTTGGATCATTTCAACAAATCATTTGTTTTTCCAAACTAAAGGCATTGCTCGAAGGTTACTTGGCGGCCATCTTGAATGGGGCTGACTCTAAACGTTGATCGCGTGTACCTTCATTAAAGAGAAAAACACACAAAGCTCCCTGAAATCCCTGGAAAGTCATAAAAGTCAGAATATGAAACGATTACTAATATTTAACCAGTGAAACTAAGTCAGTTGTTTAATTCTGTTTGTGCAGAAATAAAAAACTAATTAATGAAACTGGTTTTGACAACAACAACAAAAAGATAGTAGCCCTACAAAAGACTGAACATATTTGACCACAGGGACACGCTAAACCAACGAGAGTCCTGTAATCAGCATCCAGTCTCAAGACTATCACGGCCTTCTGGAGCCAGATGAGCTGCTCAGTGTCAGGGAGCTTGTTCTGAGTCGCAGGTCCTGGGTCCTCCAACACGACAATGACCCAAAACGCTTAGACACAAACAGCCAGGAATGGATCAGAACCAAACACTGGACTGTTCTGAAGTGACCGCCAGAGCCTGACCTGTCTTCAGTTGAACATCTGAGGAAGGAGCTGAAACATCTGGAGGAGGAACCCTTCAACCCTGAGACAGCTGGAGCACTTTGATTAGGAGGAGTAGACCAGAACACCTGTGGACAGGAGGACCAGAACACCTGTGGACCGGTGGACCAGAACATCTGCAAACAGGTGGACCAGAACACCTGCAAACAGGTGGACCAGAACACCTGCGGACAGGAGGACCAGAACACCTGCGGACAGGTGGACCAGAACACCTGTGGACAGGTGGACCAGAACACCTGTGGACAGGTGGACCAGAACACCTGTGGACAGGTGGACCAGAACACCTGTGGACAGGTGGACCAGAACACCTGTGGACAGGTGGACCAGAACACCTGTGGACAGGTGGACCAGAACACCTGTGGACAGGTGGACCAGAACACCTGTGGACAGGTGGACCAGAACACCTGTGGACAGGTGGACCAGAACACCTGTGGACAGGTGGACCAGAACACCTGTGGACAGGTGGACCAGAACACCTGTGGACAGGTGGACCAGAACACCTGCGGACAGGTGGACCAGAACACCTGTGGACAGGTGGACCAGAACACCTGCGGACAGGTGGACCAGAACACCTGCGGACAGGTGGACCAGAACACCTGTGGACAGGTGGACCAGAACACCTGCGGACAGGTGGACCAGAACACCTGCGGACAGGTGGACCAGAACACCTGCGGACAGGTGGACCAGAACACCTGCGGACAGGTGGACCAGAACACCTGTGGACAGGTGGACCAGAACACCTGCGGACAGGTGGACCAGAACACCTGCGGACAGGTGGACCAGAACACCTGTGGACAGGTGGACCAGAACACCTGTGGACAGGTGGACCAGAACACCTGCGGACAGGTGGACCAGAACACCTGCGGACAGGTGGACCAGAAAACCTGCGGACAGGTGGACCAGAAATCACTTGACAGTAATTATTGCCTCAAAGGTTGGACAGCAACATGTGCAGTCCTGTTCTTGTATTTAGTTTTTTTTAAATAAATTTCTGTTCAAACCAAATTCTAAAGCAACAATTTGATTTGTAGACATTTTTACTTTAGTTTTAAGTTTGTTCAGTGACCTTTGTGTGTTTTTCTTTCTTTGATCAAAGAATACAATTGTACATCCAGTTTTTACTGTTTGAACGTGTGCATTCATGAAATATTTTGCTAACACAACCGATGTGAAGTCAGCCCTCTAATGTTTTGGTGTTGGGCGTTAAAATGTCGTCTTCACTGTGAACGTTGTGGTCCTACGTACGAACCTTGACGTAGTAGGTGGTGAGGATGCGCCTCAGGTCAAACACCTGCAGCATGGAGGCAGCGCTGTTGTCAGTGATGCTGTATCCTTCCAGAACATACTTGGTGACCAGAACCTCCCAGGCCAGCCAGCGCTGGCCAAAGGCAGCGTTGAACGACAGGCTGTGGGGGAGATGGCCTGGCTCACAGCAGCAGCAACCATCATCTTCCTCAACTCCTTCAGTGATGGCCTCCACCTCTCTCTGCTGACAGTAAGTTCCTGAGAAGGGAGAACAGAGAACGTCGAGCCAACATCTGCCTGGCATGGAACACACGTGTGATCTTCATTTCAGCAAATTAATTAGTTTTATTACAAAGAAAATGATCATTTTTTTTAATTAAAATGAGTTTTTACATCTTGTTTGGTCCAAAATAGGAGAGAGATATTTTGTCCTTGCTTTAAATGTTGAAGTGTTGTGTCCAGGGCCTGCCGGAACAGGATCTGGGAACCCTTATTTTGATAAGGTGTGTTCTGGTAACTGTTTGCTTAGATCCCGTAAGTTATGAACAAATATGACTGCTTTGAATGAATAAAACTTATATTTTTTATGTAAACTGAAAATAATTCCATAAACACTCATTTTAAACACCACAGCCACTTATGAGTTTCTTAGTATCACATGGACATGGAGTTTCTTAGTATCACATGGACATTTCTACCTTTCTCGATTGCAGAGTGCGGCAGGCCTAGGCCTGTGTACAGCACCTGTACGAGCTGACGCGGACATTTCTACCTTTCTTTGAACCTTTCTACCTTTCTTTGAACATTTCTACCTTTCTTTGAACCTTTCTACCTTTCTTTGAACATTTCTACCTTTCTTGAACGCAGAGTGCGGCAGGCGTTTGCCTGTGTACAGCACCTGTGTGAACGGACGTCACGCGGGCATTTTTTCCTTTCTGTGATTAAGTTTTAGAGCAACTGTCTTTTCTGACTGCGTTGTGGTTCTGCAAACATTATAAGTTGCCGGTCAAAGCAGATGACCGCTTGTCCTGAGCCTGGGTCTGCTAGAGGTTTCTTCCTTCTAAAAGGGAGTTTTTCCTTTCCACTGATGCCTAGTGCTTGCTCAGGATAGGAGACTGCAGCCAGGCCAAGATTTGACTTGTTGCTGGATTCATTAGATAGTAAACTTTACTAGTTTAACCGTAATTTTATTAGTGGGGGCTGTTAGCTCCCGCTAGCTCCAGAACGAATTTAGCTTAAAAAACCACGTAGCTGCATTTATTGTTCGCTTACCTGCTGCCTCTGTCACCCTCCTGGGTCCTCTGGACTGTTTTGGATTTTCTCCTGTGCTCCTCTTCGAGGTAATGATCATTCAAATTACCTCTTTCTGCTTCTTGTATATCTTTCTTGGAGCCGTGGGCCTGCTGTTAGCGGCTAGCTCCATGCTAGCTTCCACCGGATCGACAACAATGTTGACCTACTCCGCTTCGCAGCTGTTTGAATTTAACAACTGCTCCATTCCTCCTTCTATTTCGACCATTAAACAACTGGGACTTCTGCGTAGACCTCGTTACATCCATAGAAGCTCTCGAAAGAAATTAGTTCACTTTAGGCAAACTGGCTCTGACTCGATTGCTACTGTCTGGTCTGAGAGACGTGTCGCACCTCGACGACGTCATCAGAACGCTGCGTCTGTGGTCCTTTGTAGTCCACAGCACACGAAGTGGCAAGGAAAACGTGGAGTGGACTTCAGTCTGCTTAAACCTCTTCAAAAACAATCTGCTCCAACTAGTATTAAAATAGAACTTTTTAATGTTCAATCACTTTCAAACAAATCATGTCTAATTCATGATCACATTTTGGAGAAGAATTTGGACCTCATGTGCCTCACAGAAACTTGGCATAGACCGGATGTGTACAGTTCTTTAAATGAAGCTTGTCCATCTGGATACAGCTATCTGCAGAGAGCCCGCAGCACTGGCCGCGGTGGTGGTCTGGCTGTAATCTACCGCAGTAGTTTAGGGCTGTCGCATCTGGTTTCTCAGGATTTTTCTTCTTTTGAATGTCTGGCTTTCAGCTTCAAAGCCCCACTCCTGATGAATGTTATATTAATTTATAGACCTCCCAAACCGCATGTTTCATTTAACTCAGAGATACATGACCTCTTCACTTATTTCTGCACCTCCCCTGTGAAGACTATTTTTCTTGGCGACTTGAATATCCACGTGGACAATTCCTCTTCACCTCTGGCAACAGATTTTAAGTCTCTTTTGGATTCTCTTAATCTCACTCAACATGTTGACGCCCCTACGCACAGCAGGGGGCATACTCTGGATTTGGTGATTACTGACACTGTACTCATCAATAATTTATCTGTATATGACCTGGGTGTCTCAGACCACAGGGTCATCTCCCTGGAAGTGCCTTCATCTTCGCCTGCTTCAAACCCAAAACGACCCATCCAGTTCCGTGACCTTAAAAACATTTCCCTTGATGTTCTGTCTGCTGATCTTCACACCCTGACCACGGTCAATCATCCTTCTGCAGATGACTCTGTGGATTACTACAACCAATCTCTTCGGGAGCTCCTGGACCTACATGCTCCCTTGAAAACAAGACTGGTGTCTTTCTCCCGTTCAGCCCCTTGGTACACTGATGAGCTGCGCAAGATGAAGGCAACTGGCCGTGCTATCGAGAGACGTCTAAAATCATCTGGTCTCTCGGTACATAAGCAGGCGTACAAAGAACATCAGAAAGCGTACGCCTATTCTCTTAAAGAAGCACGCTCCAAATATTATTCCAACATCATCAACACCTGCCCTGGAAACTCTAAACAGCTCTTCTCCACAATAACTCGTCTGCTTAATCCCATTAAACAAACTCTTGAGGACTCTGCTCAAAAATGCGACCTGTTTCTTTCATCTTTTAAAACCAAAATTGACACTATCAGATCTCAGCTCCACAACCTCCCTGTTCTCAGTGTGCCATCTACCCGTCTGCATTCTGGGACCCTTAACAGCTTTGACGAAGTTGTTCAGAGTGAGGTGGAGGCCATCATCAAGAAAATGAAGCCTTCATCCTGCGCCCTGGATCCTTTCCCCTCGTCTCTCATAAAATCCAATCACTCTGCAATAGGCCCACTTATCACTCAAATAATAAATCAGTCTCTTCAATCTGGTCATGTTCCACTGCCTCTAAAAACTGCCATCATTAGGCCTCTTCTGAAAAAATCTAATTTGGATCCCGACATTTTTTCTAATTACCGCCCAATTTCACACCTCCCTTTTCTGTCTAAAGTGCTGGAAAAAGCAGTTGCTGCTCAGCTGCAGGATCACTTACAACAACACTCCCTGTATGAGAAGTTCCAGTCTGGATTCAGGGCAGCTCACAGTACTGAGACTGCACTGCTGAGAGTTACTAATGATGTCCTCTTGGCTGCTGACACTGGCTCTCCCTCCATCCTTGTCCTCCTTGACCTCACTGCAGCCTTCGACACTGTGGACCATAGTATCCTCCTCCACCGTCTTCATGTGGAGGTCGGTCTCTGTGACACCGTCCTGGACTGGTTTAAATCTTTCCTCTCCAATAGGCTGGAATGTGTTAGTCTTGGCAACGCCACGTCCCAGACAGTCTCTGTCTCCTGTGGTGTCCCTCAGGGGTCGGTTCTGGGGCCCCTGTTGTTTTCCCTTTACATGCTGCCTTTAGGTCAAATTATTAATCAGTTCAACATTTCTTTTCACTGTTATGCCGACGATACACAGCTTTACATCAGGACTGGAGCATCCTCATCTTCCACCTTGTCATCTCCATCTTCACTCACTGCCCTCTCTGCCTGCCTGGAGGCAATTAGGGCATGGATGAATCAGAACTTTCTTCAATTAAACTGCTCCAAGACCGAGGCCATACTGATTGGCACCCCTCACCAGGTACAGACATCTACTATAACAACACTTTCCTTTTCTGGACAAGACATCCCCCTCTCCACCTCTGTTACTAATCTTGGAATAAAAATGGACTCCAATCTTACATTTGAAAATCACATTAAGCTTCTGTTTAAAACTTGCTTCTTCCATCTTCGAAACATCTCTAGACTTCGCCCATCCCTAACTTTTTCCGATGCTGAGAAGCTCGTCCATGCTTTTGTCTCCTCCAGGCTCGACTACTGCAACTCCCTGTTTATTGGAATCCCTGGCAAAAACCTTCAGAAACTTCAATATATTCAAAACAGTGCTGCAAGGATCTTGTTGCGAGTTCGTAAATTTGAACATATTACGCCCATTCTTCATAACCTTCATTGGCTTCCTGTCGCCTACAGAATTCAGTACAAAACTGCTCTCATTACACATCAATGCTTACATGGAACTTCACCAGATTATCTGAAGGATATTCTTATTCCACACTCATCCACCCGGTCGCTGCGGTCACAGAACAGTAATCTCCTTCACATTCCGAGAACCAAATTAAGGACCATGGGAGACCGGGCTTTCAGTGTGGCTGCCCCCCGCCTGTGGAACTCTCTTCCTGACTGTCTGAGGGTCCCACAGTCTGTGGTTGACTTTAAGAGCGGCTTGAAGACCTTTCTTTTCAACCGAGCATACTCTGCCTCCTCATGATTCTACTTTTGATCTTAGTTGATACTGTTATTGATTTTACTTGTTCTATTACTTGTTTTATTGACATTTAATTTCTGTTGCACCGTGTAGCACTTTGAGATTTTCATTAATGAAAAGTGCGTTATAAATTGAATTCATTATTATTATTATTATTATATGATTTGCCCCGTCAAGTACGGTAAGCATTTCTGCTTCTACTCTATGTATTATCAGATCTCATGTCATGTTCGTGAAATTGGCAATACATAGTTCCCAGACACGCCCCCAGTATTGCATAATACCGGTTTTTCACCATATCTAAAGGCAGAAAGGCAAGATGAAAGGCAAGATGGCGCGGAGGGTCCGTCGAGCTCAGACACGAACAACCAGAGCAAATTATACGGACAAAACACGAGCTACCACAAGTTCAACAAGGAACAAGAGAAAATGGCAGTGGTCGGAGTTAAATGAGTTTTAGAAAGAAATCATGGCAGAAGAATCGGACAACTAGTCACAAGTTACTCTGATATCATTAATCATTTAATTACTACAAATAGCGCACACCGGATTCACAGCACAGCTGTCTCAATCATATCTAACCAGCTAAAAAAAGGTTTAACTAAAATAACACACAGCCAAAAAACAGTCCAAGCTGAACACAAGACCAGAACCAGCACTTTTGAGTCTTACCGTGTTGGAAGTTAGCATGTTGTTAGCAGAGCCATTGTTAGCATCTGGAGCGTGGCTCGCGGCGGGAGCTCAGGTCGGACGGATAACAACGGCGTGGATCCGTCTCGGCCGCGGAGGCACATCCCATGGGACCGACGCGTCGCCCGCACGACTTGGCTCCAGTCCTCCTTCTCCCACTGGGACGGTCTGGTGGGACCGTGAGGAGACCATTGTCGCATTAGCGAGATGCTAAGCTAACAGCATGCAAGACGGTTTGCTAAATAATAATAAAAAAAAAAAACAGCTCTAACACACAGACAGTTGTACTCTAACATTGTTCTGACATAGTTTCACAAAATGATTTATGTAGAATATTTTGTTTACCGGCCAAAAGCACGACGTCTTCCAGAGCAGATCCGAGCCAGACTCAGAGAGAGGAGCTGCAGTCCAGCTTCTCCGATGAGATAAATCCTTCACGTTTACTTTTTTTTTGATTAACTGAAACCTGCGCGTTGCCCAAACGTCTACCCGACTGGAACACTCACTGACACAACACGAAGTAACCATTGCAATTAATTAGAAATTAACACAAAAAAAACCGTGAAAAATGAACATCCATTAAACCGCGCTGTCCCCTGTTCTGAGACTTTCAAAATGAGGGTCCACCCGGAAGTAAGACGGATGTGACGTCACATGGGAACTATGTATATTAGTCACAGTTCTTACACATGGTGAGACCTGCTCATAATATCTTTAAGATTTTTAATCTTACTTAAAATAACCTGTTTAAACTTTCGTCAGGACCTGTCGGTGTCCTCACCTCTGAACTCCAGTCCCCGGAGCTGGAAAGTGACCAAACCATTGCCGATCTCTATAAGATGCACCAGAGCGTTCAGGTAGTCCGAGGCCAGAATGAAGCAGTCTCCGGTGCTGAAGTTCCCCCAGCGGCCCAACAAGAGGTCTCCACAGAGGCTGTGCTGCAGGGACCGCGTCAGATGCTCATAGAAAATAGAGTTCAAGTTGTTGTCGTCTGAACCTTGGGAGGCACAGATCAGAAAAAAATGCCGAAAATCATTTACAACCAGAGACTAAATGCAAGACCGCCGATTGACAGCTGAATGACAGTCGATTGACAGCTGAATGACAGCCGAATGACAGTCGAATGACAGACGAATGACAGACTGACAGACGAATGACAGCCGAATGACAGACGAATGACAGACTGACAGACGAATGACAGCCGAATGACAGCCGAATGACAGCTGAATGACAGCTGAATGACAGTCGATTGACAGCTGAATGACAGCCGATTGACAGCTGAATGACAGTCGATTGACAGCTGAATGACAGCCGAATGACAGCCGAATGACAGATAAATGACAGACTGACAGACGAATGACAGACGAATGACAGACTGACAGACGAATGACAGACGAATGACAGCCGAATGACAGCCGAATGACAGCTGAATGACAGCTGAATGACAGCTGAATGACAGTCGAATGACAGACGAATGACAGACTGACAGACGAATGACAGACTGACAGCCGAATGACAGACGAATGACAGCTGAATGACAGCTGAATGACAGCCGAATGACAGACGAATGACAGACGAATGACAGCTGAATGACAGTCGATTGACAGCTGAATGACAGCTGAATGACAGCTGAATGACAGTCGAATGACAGACGAATGACAGCTGAATGACAGCTGAATGACAGTCGAATGACAGACGAATGACAGACTGACAGACGAATGATAGCCGAATGACAGACGAATGACAGCTGAATGACAGCTGAATGACAGTCGATTGACAGCTGAATGACAGCTGAATGACAGCTGAATGACAGCCGAATGACAGATGAATGACAGACTGACAGACGAATGACAGACGAATCACAGACTGACAGACGAATGACAGACGAATGACAGCTGAATGACAGCTGAATGACAGTCGAATGACAGTTGAATGACAGACGAATGACAGACTGACAGACGAATGACAGCCGAATGACAGACGAATGACAGCTGAATGACAGCTGAATGACAGCCGAATGACAGTCGATTGACAGCTGAATGACAGCTGAATGACAGCTGAATGACAGTCGAATGACAGCTGAATGACAGTCGAATGACAGACGAATGACAGCCGAATGACAGACGAATGACAGCTGAATGACAGCTGAATGACAGTCGATTGACAGCTGAATGACAGCTGAATGACAGCTGAATGACAGTCGATTGACAGCTGAATGACAGCTGAATGACAGCTGAATGACAGTCGAATGACAGCTGAATGACAGTCGAATGACAGACGAATGACAGCCGAATGACAGACGAATGACAGCTGAATGACAGCTGAATGACAGTCGATTGACAGCTGAATGACAGCTGAATGACAGCTGAATGACAGTCGATTGACAGCTGAATGACAGCTGAATGACAGCTGAATGACAGTCGAATGACAGCTGAATGACAGCCGAATGACAGACGAATGACAGCCGAATGACAGACGAATGACAGCTGAATGACAGCTGAATGACAGTCGATTGACAGCTGAATGACAGCTGAATGACAGCTGAATGACAGTCGATTGACAGCTGAATGACAGCTGAATGACAGTCGATTGACAGCTGAATGACAGCTGAATGACAGCTGAATGACAGCTGAATGACAGCTGAATGACAGCTGAATGACAGTCGATTGACAGCTGAATGACAGTCGATTGACAGCTGAATGACAGCTGAATGACAGCTGAATGACAGCTGAATGACAGCTGAATGACAGTCGATTGACAGCTGAATGACAGCTGAATGACAGTCGATTGACAGCTGAATGACAGCTGAATGACAGCTGAATGACAGCTGAATGACAGTCGATTGACAGCTGAATGACAGCTGAATGACAGTCGATTGACAGCTGAATGACAGCCAATTGACAGCTGAATGACAGCTGATTGACAGCTAAATGACAGCTGAATGACAGACGAATGACAGACTGACAGACGAATGACAGACGAATGACAGACGATTGATAGCCGATTGACAGCCGAATGACAGCCGAATGACAGCCGAATGACAGCCGATTGACAGCCGATTGACAGCCGATTGACAGCCGAATGACAGCCGAATGACAGCCGATTGACAGCCGAATGACAGCCGAATGACAGCCGATTGACAGACGATTGACAGACGAATGACAGACGAATGACAGACGAATGACAGATTCTACAAATCAGAATTTACAACATTTTTCAAGAAGCTGAAGTGATTTCAATGTATTTCTACGGGAAATTTGCATAAATGAAGTTAAATGCTAAAAACAAATGTAAACAACTATAATCATTTTTTTCTTTGCTTCAAGCAACCTGGATTTCTGTCGAGCTGAGAGGCCAGCCGGGTGTTCGAGTGATCAACTCTCTTGGTGCTGTGGATTAAAACAGAAAACATTTAGCTGGTCGGCACGAGGAGTAAGTTGTTCTGGTCTTGTTTTTGTGACTTGTACTTATAGTCCCTCTCCCAGAACTTGACAGGGCGGATGTAGGAGGTGATAAAGATGGCGCTGCCCAGGAAAGGGTTGAGAGGAGTGGAGAAGATGGCCGACACCGCAGCCTGGACGAACAGCATGGCAGAGTCTGGAGGAGCTCAGGTCAGGGTTAGATAATCCCACATCAAGTGAAAAGGAGCTTCACTGAAAGCCGTCCAGTACAGGTAGTCCCCGACTTACGAGCGCTCTAACTTACGAGGATCCAGACTTACGAGCTGGCAAATTTTTGGAAAAAACGCAAAAAATACTGAGTTTTTCTGTGTTTTTTCACCACAGTTCGTTAGCTAAACATGTGGACACACGTTTCCGATCATTTTTATGCACTCATAAGCAGTTTTTCGATGAAAAACGAGTGTTTGTAGTCGCGCTAGCAAAACCGTTCCAACTTACGAGCGAAATTCCGGACTTACGAGACACGTGGCGGCCGTTCCAAATTACGAGATTTCCGTGTTACGAGCGCCTCGTTGTAACGGAACTCGCTCGTAAGTCGGGGACTACCTGTAGTTGAGATATTTTACTAAATGTACAGACAATCCCTGAAAAGTGGAGTTGGTGCAGTAAAGGATACGAGGCACAGCAAAGGGCTGAGCGAAGGCGTGGAAGGCGGAGCCCCATGTGATCTGCCACGGAGCGATGTAGGTGTAGACGAAGTGCAGCTTGTAGAACAGCTCCCACAGCTGAATGAGAACGACAGAAGAACAGAAAACGACTGATGAGCAGGATCTAAACCCCACAAACGAGTCCAGCTGCTCTCTGACCGTCTGGAAAATGAAAATCATCTGAAATGTGGACATGTTGGGCGTTTGTCTCACCTTACTGAAAACTATGGACATAAGGAAGAGGTCCAGCAGCAGCGTCTCAGACAGGTGACGGTAGTCGAACGTGAAGAACAGGATGGTGAACAGGATGGTGATGTACTGATAGGTGGGGCTGCTGTAGGAGGAACGAAGCAGCTTCAGGCCGGCGACAGTGATCATCAGAGCACCAACCCTGGAAAAACGTAAAGAACTGGAGTCAAACTGACGGATCCACAGGAATCCTTACAAGTTTCATTTTTCCCTCACTGGCTCACGTGCAAGACGGACGCCTTTCTTCCCTCTCCCATCCCCACTCCTGCTTTTTTGCTCTATCTTGTGCATTTACACACATCTTGAGTTTTACAATTTTACATCGACCAGTCACAGTCGGTGGGTGTGCCATGTGCCACGAGATCCGCTGGGCACAAAACGGATTCTTCCAAGCAGATGGAAGGCGAGGAGCAGGCAACGTCTTCCCAAACAGGTAGAAATTCATCAACAGTGTGGAAGTATTTCACTAAAGATTATGTTGTTTTTAGTTTGATTTTATTTAATTCACGGTGGGACCTCACCACCACCCGCACTGCTGTGTTTAGTTTCACTTAACTTAATTCACTAAATAAAATTAAAACAGGGGTGCGTAAATAATAAATGACTTTTTATTTTAAAAGAGTTTAGTTCTTATGACGTCATCAACTAGTGGACGTCGACCCAACTATTATCGTGTTAATGTCGACTTTTAAAAATATTAGGGCTGTGTAATAATATCGATTTTCATCCGCAAGTATCGTAACATCCAACTGTCACCCTGCTCACTCACTGCTTGCTTCGCCGGGAGAGTGATTAGGTCATCCAGCCACTAGTGTCGCTGTAGAGCAGGGCACTTGGTGCACTTTATTTACTTTACAAATGCATGTAAGCTACAGTTTTTACTGTTTCAATTAAAAGAAACATGTTTTCTCACCACTTCTTTGATTCATTTTGTCCAGCTGTCCACTTTAAGTCTGTGTCCATGTCCAACCAGAGCCAGGTATTGTGTAGTTGGTGCTTTTAATCAGTTTTCAGTTAAATAAATTCAATCCAAGTCTATAACAGTCACAAAATGTCACCAAAATCACTCTGTCCCTCTAAAATCTTTCAGAAAATTGCAAAAGTGTATTGAATTGTATCGTTTGCTGAATATCGCAATATATATCGTATCGTGAACAGAATATCGTGCATCGTATTGTGAGATTATTGTATCACTACAGCCCTAAAAAAATATGTAGTCGATCAACCTCTAGTCTGAGGGTTTGGTTCGTGCTTAGAGTACCGGTACTCAAAATCAGCTGATTTACGAGCTAAACTCCAAGATGGAAGCGATTTGTGAGAACCGCAGGCCAACTGCGGCTTCTGGGACTCGCCAGCATGTTGGGGACGACCTTGGAGGGAGCTAATAAGCACGGACCTGGGCAATGCACAAAAATCTGGCGGAAAGACGAGACGGATCCTCACTCTGTGTCGAGTTTCTTTGGGCTGGCCAGTTCTCTGGCGCTGCCGCTCAGCTCGTTGAGGATGACCAGCGGGTAGAGGACGTTCTTCTCCACAAACAGCAGCCACACGTGAAGCTTCTCAAACCACATCAAGTGAGCCGCATCTGAGAGGAGACGAGAGGGGACAGGTGAGACTCAGGACAACCTGAAGACAGCTTCTCAGTGTGCACGGAGCTTCTGCTGGGCGACGACAGACAATCCAACACGTGCTACATGGAGGAAGAGCTCCGACCTCTGTAGGAACTCTTCTGGGTGAACTGGACCTACCTCTGACTTCAAACTGGTAGTACTCCTTGGTTTTGAGCAGAGGGTGGGAGAAGCAGTACCAGGGCAGCTGCTTGCGGACTTGAGGTAGCAGGTAGTGGGTGAGCAACCCCACCGCCCCCAACAAGGCGTACAGGATGTAACTGAGGAACGGCTGAGGAAACAAGCACACCTCGTTGATCAGTTGGAAACTTCTGAGTGCAATCTCTGCTCAGTTCTCCTGAGACGGAGCTGAAACGTTCACTGTACCTGCAGGGCTATGAACACGGTGCTGACATGGATGGCAAAGTAAAGGACAGCGTTGACCACACACAGGATCAAGTCAGACTGCAGCCGCTCGTTCTGCACATTAAAA
>JBBPBX010071078.1:0-11928 GCA_038048925.1 Garcialebias charrua | reverse complement strand
TGCACACGCACAATAAATCTGGTTCAGATCGGATGATGTCTCACTGAGATATAACAGTTTGAATAATCTAGGGGGCGCTCTGGAGTCACATGTTAAACCACAATATCAATATGTCCACAAGGTCTCACTGATGATACACAATAAATCTGGTTCAGATCGGATGATGTCTCACTGAGATATAACAGTTTGAGTAATCTAGGGGGCGCTCTGGAGTCATATGTTAAACCACAATATCAATGTGTCCACAATGTCTCACTGATGATACACAATAAATCTGGTTCAGATCGGATGATGTATCACTGAGATATAACTGTAGTAATAATATAGGGGGCGCTATGGAGTAAAAATTTACTTACCATTATCAATGTGTGTCGAAGTGTTCACTGATAAAGCACAATAAATCTCGTACAGATCGGATAATGTATCACTGAGATATAACTGTAGTAATAATATAGGGGGCGCTATGGAGTAAAAATTTACATACCATTATCAATGTGTGTAGAAGTGTTCACTGATGAATCACAATAAATCTCGTGCAGATCGGATAATGTATCACTAAGATATAACTGTAGTAATAATATAGGGGGCGCTATGGAGTAAAAATTTACATACCATTATCAATGTGTGTCGAAGTGTTCACTGATAAAGCACAATAAATCTTGTGCAGATCGGATAATGTATCACTAAGATATAACTGTAGTAATAATACAGGGGGCGCTATGGAGTAAAAATTTACATACCATTATCAATGTGTGTAGAAGTGTTCACTGATGAATCACAATAAATCTCGTGCAGATCGGATAATGTATCACTAAGATATAACTGTAGTAATAATATAGGGGGCGCTATAGAGTAAAAATTTACATAACATTATCAATGTGTGTCGAAGTGTTCACTGATAAAGCACAATAAATCTCGTGCAGATCGGATAATGTATCACTGAGATATAACTGTAGTAATAATATAGGGGGCGCTATGGAGTAAAAATTTACATAACATTATCAATGTGTGTCGAAGTGTTCACTGATGATGCACAATAAATCTGGTTCAGATCGGATGATGTATCACTGAGATATAACTATAGAAGTAATGTAGGGGGCGCACTTGAGTCAAATGTTAGCCCACCATATCAATGTGTCCACAAGGGCTCACTGATGATGCACAATAAATCTGGTTCAGATCGGATGATGTATCACTGAGATATAACAGTTTGAATAATCTAGGGGGCGCTCTGGAGTCATATGTTAGCCCACCATATCAATGTGTCCACAAGGGCTCACTGATGATGCACAATAAATCTGGTTCAGATCGGATGATGTATCACTGAGATATAACTATAGAAATAATGTAGGGGGCGCACTTGAGTCAAATGTTAGCCCACCATATCAATGTGTCCACAAGGGCTCACTGATGATGCACAATAAATCTGGTTCAGATCGGATGATGTATCACTGAGATATATTTATAGAAATAATGTAGGGGGCGCACTTGAGTCAAATGTTAGCCCACTATATCAATGTGTCCACAAGGGCTCACTGATGATGCACAATAAATCTGGTTCAGATCGGATGATGTATCACTGAGATACAACAGTTTGAATAATCTAGGGGGCGCTATGGAGGGTATTTGCTAATTAGCATAAACACCTGTTCAAGGGGTGGGTAATGATCGATCATAATGATTTTGGTACTCCTCAGATCAAATCTGTGGAGTTTAGAACCAAACGTATGGTGACGGCGTTACGTCTTACTTCGCCATGTCACCACGCCCACTTGCTCCACCCAAAACGAACAGTGCTGGAAAGCTTGTTACACCAACATGTCTTCGGTGACTGGATACAATGTCACGCTGATTAGGTAACAGGGATCCGATATGGACCGTTCAACGTAAAACTTTACACTTCCTGTTGTCAGGGGGCGTGGCTTAAGTGATGTCATGATTTGACCATACAGTTTTGCAGGGGACCGGATGTGGGTCAATCACTGAAGGTTTGATGTATTAGACAGTTTTCGTGTAAGAGCTGTAAGCGTTTCGTTTTTCATGGCGAGATGTCCAACTTTGAGGTCTGGCCCCGCCCCTTCAGCATGCATGAAAACGCACAGTTTTGATAACATTTGTTCCCCCGTGCCTTATAAAGAAACTGGCCAAGTTTGAATCAAATCGAGCGAAATCCCTAGGAGGAGTTCGTTGAAATGCAGAGGTTGTAAACGGCCAAAAAGGGGTGAAAATTTGGTCATCGTTCCAAAATGGCCGCCTTACCATTTATCGTACAACATTGGTGCCAGAGGGTTTTCTGTGCATCTTGGTGAGTTGGACAAGTGTACCAAATTTCATGATTCTACGTCAAACTAAGGTCAATGCAGAGGGTATTTTGAATATTTCTAGGGGGCGCTCTTGAGCCGTTTCTGTAGCAATTTGCTAATTAGCATAAACACCTGTTCAAGGGGTGGGCAATGATCGATCATACTGATTTTGGTACTTCTCGGATCAAATCTGTGGATTTTAGATCCAAACGTATGGTTATGGCGTTACGTCTTACTTCGCCATGTCGCCACGCCCACTTGCTCCACCCAAAACGAACAGTGCTGGAAAGCTTGTTACACCAACATGTCTTTAGTCACTGGACACAATGTCACGCTGATTAGGTAACACGGGTCCGATATGGACCTTTCAAAGTAAAACTTTACACTTCCTGTTGTCAGGGGGCGTGGCTTAAGTGATGTCATGATTTGACCATACAGTTTTGCAGGGGACCGGATGTGGGTCAATAACTGAAGGTTTGATGTATTAGACTCTTTTCGTGTAAGAGCTGTAAGCGTTTCGTTTTTCATGGCGAGATGTCCAAATTTGACGTCTGGCCCCGCCCCTTCAGCATTCATGAAAACGCACAATTTTGATGTCGTTTGTTCCCCCGTGCCTTATGAAGAAACTGGCCAAGTTTGAACCAAATCGAGCGAAATTCATAGGAGGAGTTCGTTCAAATGCAGAGGCTGTAAACGGCCAAAAAGGGGTGAAAATTTGGTCATCGTTCCAAAATGGCCGCCTTCCCATTTATTGTACAACATTGGTGCCAGAGGGTTTTCTGTGCATCTTGGTGAGCTGGACAAGTGTACCAAATTTCATGATTCTACGTCAAACTAAGGTCAATGCGGAGGGTATTTTGAAAATTTCTAGGGGGCGCTCTTGAGCCGTTTCTGTGGCGATTTTTGCCACGCCCCCAAAATACGTAATTTTTCACCAGTCCTGACGAGTCCGCAAAATTTGGTGAGTTTTCGTATATGATAAAGCCCCCAAAAGGCCACTTAAAGAGGGACTAGAATAAAAATAAAAAAAATAATAATAATAAACACTACAATTACAATAGGTCCTTGCAGCGCTTCGCTGCTTCGGGCCTAATAATAAACACTACAATTACAATAGGTCCTTGCAGCGCTTCGCTGCTTCGGGCCTAATTAGTATATCTGTAGACTGACAGTACCAAACCAGCCGCTATGGAACACCAGCCAGAGTAGCTCTGGTTCTGGTCCCAAGCCCGGGTAAATGGTGAGGGTTGTGTCAGGATGAGCAGCTGGCATAAAACACTTTGGCCAAAACTATAATGTGAGTTTGTCAAAGTTAAATCACTGGATCAGTCGAGGCCACGGTTAACAACGACCTCCACCGGTGCTGTTGACAAACAGGGTGCCGGCAGAAATTGTGCCACTGTTAGTGGAAGAGGTACAGGACAGGTTGAAGAACTGAAACAAAATTAGAGAGGCCCAACTGAGATGGTTTGGACATGTCCAGAGGAGGGACAGTGGGTATATTGGTAGAAGGATGTTAGAAATGCAACTGCCAGGAAAAAGACAAAGAGGAGATACAGTAGGCTATATGGATGCAGTTAGAGAGGACATGGAGGTAGTTGGAGTTACAACTTGCTGTGGCAGCAGAAAGAAGAAGAAGAAGATGGTCTTCATCATCTCATGGACACCTTGGCCTCAGTTTTAGGATGCAGATTTTAGTAGTTTGAATCTCAGCTGGATCTTTTTTGAGTGTTTTCCCTTTTTGACTGCACTTGCACTGTGATTTTTAGACATTTTAATTTACGTCTACGTTGCAGAAAAGGGGTTTTGTAGGATTGAGATTATGGGGATGGGTCAGTGTTCGTCTTTGGTTGTGATTTCCTCATGTGTCCCACAACTAAAACAATCAGAATCATTTAAATTACACAAAAAGTATTTTTGTTGTGCATTTTCAAACAAAACAACTATATTTTAAATGTAAAAAAGCTAAGTCTGGTCCTCGGGACATTCAAAAAACAAAACAAAACAAAGCAAAAAAAAAAAAGCTTTTTTAGATTTTTCTACCTGGATTATTGAGCATGCATCAGGGTATATTTTAAATGGTACAGAGATTTATTTCAGTTCTCCAGTACTGCCATCAAGGTTTTCATTGGTTTAGTCTTGACAGAGTTGCATCTCCACAGTTCAGTTAAACTTTTTATTTTTATTTACTTTTAAAAGAGAAACACATTTTTAGAGTAACACATTTTTAGAGTAACAAAGACCCTAAGGAACCCCTACTGTTAAGGTGTGATTTGACAATCTGTATGTGTGTATCTTATCTCACTCAGCCTTTATAACCTGACCCCACACTCACGGCTGTAAGATGTAATTAGTATATACGGTCAGATTTACTGAGCCTTACTGTACACTAAATGTAAGAATGAGCAGGTGTTTACCTGTCAACCTTAGCATCAATTATATCACGAGTTATCTTATTTTTCATGGATTACACAATAAATATGTGACCAGCTGATAATATGTAAATCACAATGAAGCATTAACTTATGTTGGTTCAGCAGAACTGAACCATTTGTTAACAAATCGTAAATTTAACATCAGAACATATGTACAACTTGAGTGATCAATCAGTTTCCTATAAATTAACTTCAGCACATGAATTACGCGTCCGTAATTTCTAGGAAGCACAGAACACAAGTTATAGGTCTTAGAATAACTTATATCTGCAGGCGTTTAGCTTAAAGTTCTGGCAAGGATGGATAAGAGAAAGTTTAGGAGGAGTAAGATTGAAAGGAAGAGTGAGGAAGTGAATTATCTTGAATGTTTATAACCAGAAAACATGGCAGCTCTTCGAGAGGCGTCCGCTGGACTTCAGGTCCGCTAGTGAACATAGACTTTTTACCTTTGCGCAGATTCTCATCCAAAGCTCTGGTAAAGTAGGCCAACCTTAAACGTGCACAGATCGTCCATCCGACTACGTTTTGCAGGCTTCAACGTGTTCGCTTTACAGCGTCTCCTGAGGTCCGCTTCGACCGACTCAAGGTAGCGGCACTGTTCCGGTTTGGTTTTTCAAGATAAAAGATTGCTTGAAGGAATTTTCATTCAAAGTGGGAGCTTAGAAGCTCAAGACGGACTTTATAGCTGACATGCTAAAAGTCCTTAGCTGATGACGAGGTCCTTGACTCAATGACCAGCGTCCAAGAAGCTTTTAGGAGAACATCACAGTTCATCTCTCCAGCAAGACTTGAAGTTCCAGGAAGTATAGAACTTTTAAGAGGATCTGACGTCAGTGACTTTCTCCTTCCCGATTGGTCAGTTCAATCAAGGAATGGGAGGAGATTAGTTGACGTCAAGTGAACGTCAGAAAGAGATGTTTAGAAAAACAGAGAAGCAGATTGTTTTAAGAAAAACAGTTAAAAAAAAACAAAAAAGTTCTTTGACTAAGACATACTGAAGAATATACCAACATATTGTAGAAATAACATCAGCATAATGACAAATGATCATAAAAATGACAGAACGTTATTCTGATGATATATTTGAATTATAACAAATTAAAAAGAAGTCTCTTCTGATTGATTTGTGTTCTAGATTCAAATTAAATGGAATAAATCAGTGTTCTTCTTTCTTGAAGATTTAAAGAAAATGTGATTCACTGAGAGATTCAGTGAAAAGGAGTTTTCACGACCAGTTCAGAGACCAGAGTGTGGTCCATTACAGTCTCAGAAACCAGGGTCAGGTCAACTACACTGCTCTTTGAATTATTTTTAGTCAACCTTTATTTAGTCAGGTTAATCCCATTGAGCCTCGAGGACTCATTTACAAGAGAGACCTGGCTACAAACAAAGAATCATGACAACAGCAACAGTAGATTTTCCTTGGACAATCAACAATAGACAAACATAAGAGAGAAATACATTTTTTTAACAAGTTAAAGAAAGCTGTCAAAATAGCTAAACGGATAGATTAAAAGGCAAATGTAGAAAACTAAAAACAGGAACATGTCTGCATTGGTTTTTGTCAGGATTCCAACAGATTCTTAAAGCCATTTAGCCAAGTCAAGGATGAGATCTTCAGATCTTTTTGTAAGATATTCCAGGAAGCAGGAGCAAAGTAGGAGAAGGTCCTTTTGCCAAGAATTGAGAAAGCTCCTCGGATGAAGAGCAAAATGTCTCCTGTTACAAATAAAGTCCAGTTGTTTTTGTATTGAAAGTTTTTTTTTATTTACTTTTAAAACGACAGCCTGGACTGACCCGGTGGCTCATTGGGTTCACGTGCGTCTGCTGTCATTTTGTTGAATCGGATCAGCATCCTGTGTTTGACGTTGCTCCGAGCCATTGTTAGATGTCGGTCTTCTCACCTTCGTCCTTTGTTCGCCGTGTCTTTGGGACTCTGGTGGACTTTTGTTTGGCAGCACGGTGGCACAACTGGTAGAGCTGCTGCCTCTCAGCGAGAAGGTTGCCGGTTCAAATCCCGGTCCGGGGCCTTTCTGGGTGGAGTTTGCATGTTCTCCCCGTGCATGCGTGGGTTTCCTCCGGGTACTCCGGTTTCCTCCCACAGACCAAAAAACATGCTTGTTAGGCTGATTGGTGACTCTAAATTGACCCTAGGTGTGAGTGTGAGAGTGGATGGTTGTTTGGTGTGAGTGAGACAGGTCCCTCTTGTAAATGAGTCCCCGTGACTCAATGAGGCTAGCCTGTATAAATAAAGGTTGAATGAATGAATGTTGTTTTAGTTCACCTTTCCATCGTTCTCATGCAACCTCCAGTCTGTGCTTTGGTTTCCTTTCTGGGCCGACGGAGCAGAATTTGTGTTTTAGCTTTCTAAAATTCTGAACTGAGTTATTTTCTTTTCTTTCTTTTTTTTCTTTTCTTTAGACTTATGTCCTCACATGAAGCTGAGCATGATCTGAAGTTTTATCACAGTGGGAGCTCAATTTTCTTAAAGTTTTTTCTCTACAATAAAAGCAACATTATTGTTTTAAGTTTAATATGTGGCACTTTTTCAGCCATGTCACGTTACAGTTATGTCATGAATATGCCTTGATGTTTGGGGGAAAGCGTGTAAAACAATCACAATGCCTATTTTTGTATTACAGAAAAGAGCTGTAAGAATTATCACCAGAAAACATTACTGTCATCCATCAAGTACATTATTTTATCAACTGAAGTTATTGAAGTTCCATGATTTGGTAGACTATAATATTTTATCAGTTATGTATAGGGCTCAGAATAACGCATTACCTTTAAATATCCAAATGCATTTTGTAAAAAAGACAAAGTTGTTATAATCTTAAGGGGACAGAGATATTTGTAAAACCAAAATTCAGAGTTTGAAGGGACAGTCTACCTGAATCCAGGGAATTAGATTATGGAATGGTTTGGAGAATGAAGTTAAAAATGCCAAGTCACTGTTTACATTTAAGAAAATGATCAAAACTAAATTGCTAAAACAATATATATATGAAGTAGCGTAATGTGTATTGTATTCGTTAGCATTCGATAGAGTAAATTAGAATTTTTTATATGCTACCTTGATTAAATTTGGATTTGGAAAATATTTTACTAATTGGTTGAAAATACTATATAACTCACCAAAAGCATGTGTCAGGACAAATAATCAAATATCTTCAAGCTTTTGTTTAGAGAGGGGCACAAGACAGGGATGCCCACTTTCACCAGCATTATTTGCTATGTTTATTGAACCTTTAGCAGCAGCAATAAGGCAAACTGCTGACATTAAAGGCATACAGTGTAAAAATATAGAACATAAAATTAGTCTATATGCTGACAATGTTTTACTTTTTCTTCAAAACTCAGAAAACTCTATATCTAATGTTATCAAATTAATAAACTCATGCTCACAAGTTTCTGATTTTTCTATAAATTGGTCAAAATATACAGCTCTTCCAATAAATTATGTGTTTAATACTTCTTTAAATGAAAAACTACAATCAGGTAACATTACATACTTGGGTATTAAGATTTCTCATAGATTAGAAGACTTAATAAAATTAAATCATATACCACTTTTAAAGAAAATTGAAGACGATCTTACTAGATGGAAATCTCTACCAATTTCACTTATGGGAAGAGTTGCCTCAGTAAAGATGATGGTCTTGCCGAGAATAAATTATTTATTCTCAATGATTCCAAATAAACCTTCAAATGAATGGTTTAAGTCCTTGGATTCTTTCATATCTAAATTCCTTTGGAAAAACAAAACTCCACGTATTAGCTTAAAAACACTACAGAAATCTAAAGAAACCGGAGGATTAGAACTTCCAAACTTTTATCACTACTATTTAGCAAATAGGTTAGAATATATTTCAAAGTGGCTAAATCCAAATGCACTAGATGTTACTTGGTTAGATATAGAGCAAACTTTATGTAATGATATTAGGGTTTCAGATCTGCCATTTATTAGTATTAATATAAAAAAACATGTCTGCTTTAAAAGTATCAGTATTAGCTCATCTCTGACAGCATGGTGGGAGTATCTGAAAATGACAAAGTCTTCACTACTCCCATGCAGACATACACCTCTCTGGAACAATCCTGACATACAGAAAGAAAATAATATGTTAAATTTCTCAGGTTGGAGACTTAAGGGAATTGAACGTCTGGAACACATTTTTGATGGTGTACACTTTATTTCATTTAATGCAGTGGTTCCCAAAGTGGGGTACTCGTACCCCTGGGGGTACGCAGGAGTGACTTAGGGGGTACGCGAGAAATTTTGAAAAAATAAAGTGAAAAAAGACTGAAGTGCCTTCAAATAATACACATGTATATGCTGCCATCTAGTGTTCAGCAAAATCATTGCACTGGCAAAGTAGAAGGGTGTGAAAATAGGCGTGACTCGCTGATGGGACACCTGTCGATCAAAGCAGCCTTCACTCAACTTCTTGTCGGAGCTGAGAAAAGATGGATAGATGGTTAAAAAAGAAAATATGCGAATCCAGAAAGACACCGACAGCTATCACCAGCCAGCCTACTGCAGGAGGTGAACCTGCCAGCGACAACGCTCCAAACAATTCTTCGAATAGAAGAGATACATCAAACCAAGATGTTAGCAGTGCATCTGCTAGCCCTGCTAGCCAACCTGCTAGCTGCATGGCCATGGACAGTGACGAGTGTTCGGATGTGGAGCGGGCTGGGCGGGATATGGATCCTTGTGGTGTGGGGAAGCCCGTCGCCTCGGACAGAGAAACAAAAAGGCGCAAATATGATGAAAGCTACATTGCTTTGGGATTCACATCTACTAATACAGGTAGATTTACTCAGCCACAGTGTGTTTTTCCGTTGCTACATGACTTTGTGTGTGGAAATGAACTTCCATTGAGTACGAGTGTGAAACGTGACATTACTGCACATCTTGGTGAGCTGGCTTCCCAGTTACGCCGGTACTTCCCTGAATCTGATGGATCAGATAGTTGGATACGACCAGGGCCGGATCTATAATACGGGCACACCGGGCGGGTGCCCAGGGGCCCGACAGCTCAAGGGGGCCCTCTGCTGGCCAGGAGTGAGCAGTTCAGCCTGGCAGAAATTTTTTATTTTTTATTTTATTTTTTTATTGTCGCTAGACGTAGATAAAACAAGGCTTTGTCCTCAATTTTCCTTATTATCCAACCCAAATAAAATAAAAAGTTGTTTTTCAAAAACAACTCATAAGTGTCTTTTAGTTTGTTGACATGACGTGTATGATTGGGAGCAGACGGCAATGCACACACTCAGTCCGGTTGGTGGCGGTAATGTGCTTAAAATAAGTTCGCCAACCGCCAATAAACAATAGAAGAAGAAGAAGCTCTGTGACCAATGAGCTGACAGCCCTTTTACACACGTGATTGAAACTACAGAATCCGGCTCATCTCATTGGTCCAGTCTTGGCAGTTTACGGAAGACACGGCAGCTACGAGGCCGCCAGACGAAGCATTGTTTCCGAGATAAATCCGTCCGAAGGTCCCCCGGCGCGCGCCGGAGCTCAACTGAGAACCAGGCCGGCCATGCTGCTTTGAAGCCCCACCAAGAGGCTCCCTGCCTGGGTACACGATCCAGAACGGCCCCCGGCGCGCGCGCGCCGGAGCTCAACTGAGAACCAGGCCGGCCATGCTGCTTTGAAGCCCCACCAAGAGGCTCCCTGCCTGGGTACATGATCCAGAACGGCCCCGGCGCGCGCCGGAGCTCCGGCGCTCTGGACCACCAGAACCATGCACCAGGGCAGAAACTTCGTGCTGGACATGGGCACAGGAGAAAGCAGGTAAAGATAATGGATGGACGGACGGATAATAAATGTAACAAAACCAGGAGAACCCTTGAAGAAGAAGTGGAGAAGATCACTGAAAGTCTTCACCTGGTTGGCAGGTAAAAATTCAATAATTTCCAGTGTAGTTGTGAACCATGTTTAATTATTGATAGTTATAAACAAAAGTGTACAACTGACACGTACAAATAAGTACATAATTGTGAATTTAAGAGATTGCTAAAAGTGATTTTTTTTGAAGGAATATGAAAAATAACATAAGAATTTATTTGAGTTGTTTAAGATGATGTAATCTTACATTTGGTGATGCAATTAATTTTGTTCTTTGATAAATCATTGTTGTGAGTTTATTTGGGTAAAAAAGGGGCAGAGATTATAAGATTATTCTTCATCTGCTGCCTTTCATTTTATTTTGAATGTATGTTTTTTATTTTTTATTGAGTTGTTGACTTTGTTTTAGTGAAATGAATGAATTTTAATAAATAAAATAAAAATAAATACATTTACTTTACACTATGCAAACATACAACCTTGTCCATCTTTAAAAAAATCACAGTTCATATAGGTAATTAATAAATACATTTCAAAATGTAGTTTACATACTACAATGCTAAATTTATAAATATAAACAATACACGTTTTTCCATTTATTTATCACTACATAACCTAGGCTATGTGTCACTAATGAATTTTTTAACACCTTTTGGCAGGCTAAACATGTATGGATGAGCTGTATGAGGAATGTGTGACTGCAAACAGCCTGAGGTGAGGTGGTCTCACCTCAGGAGAAAGAAAGGTGGCAGTCCCAGGGAACAGCAGAGAAGTGGATGCAGCTGACCTCCCCAACAGAACACCTGAACTCACACCTGGCCTCAAATGCTCCCCATCATTCATGGTTGAGTTCCATGTGATCCAGGTTTGAACTTGAGAAAAACATCATACAGACTGTCTACCTACACTTCAATCAAAGTAAGGGAATTCTTTTTCTTTTTCTGCTGCTTCGAGCTTTCTTAGAGCTCATGGACTTGTTTTTCATGCACGTGGGCATGGACTGCACACCAAGGCACTGGTGTCACTATGGTTGCAACATGTTTCTGATGGATGTGATTTGCTACTGGTTTGCTGCTGATTGATGTCAATGCAGTAGCTGCTGCTCTTTCAGAAGTGTTCATGTTTGACATCATTTGCTGATGAAGGATGGATGGATGGATGGATGGGATTTGCTGCTGAATGATGTCAATACAGTAGTATTATATATACAATACAGTCAATACAGTAGTGTAGTAGTCAATACAATATATATATATATATATATATATATATATATATATATATATATATATATATAGTAAAATGGGTGTTAGGTTAGGGAGGGGGCCCT
>JBBPBX010071077.1:0-18418 GCA_038048925.1 Garcialebias charrua | reverse complement strand
TAAGATTGGAAAATTTAAGGTACATTTTGACCTTTTCACACCTGAAAATCGGTATCGGCCAAAATCTGAATCGGCAGGTCAGACTTTCTAAAAATCGGTGATCGGCCAGAAAATTGAAATCGGTGCACCCCTAGTGTGCGTGTGTGTGTCACCCCAGGCCAAGGTGTGGTCTTCACAGATGACGCCCACAACTCAGTGTCCCCTGAGGCACGAAACCAGTCCGTTGTGTTCTGTTTCACCCAAAACGCAAAATACCTGTTTTTAGCTCAGACAGTTTCACAAACAGAATAATAGTTTTAGTTCAGGACAGCTGGGAAACAAGCATTCTTCTTTTAAAGTAACTTTGCAGAGAATTTCCTGTTGCTCCAAAATAAAGTACAAACAACTGGTTTTGTCAGTCAGGTCTATTTTAAATTTTTGTCAGTTATGTCTTCCTGCGTTGTTTTTCTTCTTTTTCTTTTTTTTTCTCATTCATACGTGCATTCATCATCACACATTCATTCAACCTTTATTTATACAGGCTAGCCTCGTTGAGTCACGGGGACTCATTTACAAGAGGGACCTGTCTCACTCACACCAAACAACCATCCACTCTCACACTCACACCTAGGGTCAATTTAGAGTCACCAATCAGCCTAACAAGCATGTTTTTTGGTCTGTGGGAGGAAACCGGAGTACCCGGAGGAAACCCACGCATGCACGGGGAGAACATGCAAACTCCACCCAGAAAGGCCCCGGACCGGGATTTGAACCGGCAACCTTCTCGCTGAGAGGCAGCAGCTCTACCAGTTGTGCCACCGTGCTGCCCGAGACAGCACGGTGGCCCGAGACATCCCTAGTGACATACTCACTAGGGATGTGCCGATCGATCGGCCACCGATCATAATCGGCCGATTTTCATGAAAAAGTATGTGATCGGCGTTTCCGATAAATGCCTTCCATTGCCGATCACAAAAACAGCCTGTGCAGCATTCAGTGTAGTGTCCCCCTCCCCCTTTCACCCCGCTCCTGGCGCGCAGTGGGCATAAATTGTGCATGCGTGTAGAGGGAGCAGATCATAAACAAACATGTCTGCCATCACGTAGCTCCAATGCTAGCCCAGCTCGTAGCTCCCGACAGCGGTACCCCGGTTCTTGCACGGCACTCAGCCTCCTTCGGTCGCAACAGCTCCGAGGTCTGTGCACTAGTTTGTTTTGTGGTACCTGTCGATGGCTCTTCAGTCCGTTCGCGGCGTTCAGCCCTCTCTGGTCGCGGCAGCTCCGAGGTCGGCTAGTTTTCATGCCAGTCAGGGTTGCCAGATAAGAAATGACGAACTATTATATTGCAGGGGTTGCCAGATAAGAAATGACGAACTATTATACAGTACTTAAATTGTTCCCTGTTCAAAGCAAATGCACTTTAATTTTGCTGCTGTTTCTCTGTTTTAAGGTCTTTAAGACCATATGTTATTTAAGTAGCAAATGGGGTATTTTATTTTATATAAGAAGTAACAGATGTGTTTTTTTATTGAAAGTAAGGTAAACATTTAGTTTTTTCTTTGATAATGCACAATGTTTGCTGATGCACAAAACAGCAATTCTTGCTCTCAGGTATTTTTGATTTTGTAATGTATGGTTATTTATTTGAATGCACTCACTTTATTTTTTTTACTTTATTTAGGCAATGTTGTGACATTTATTTGACTTTGCACTATTTAGCCTGTTGAGAGCTACACTGTTTTCAGTCTTTTAAAGATTGTGTTACTGAGTTAAATTTAATTTTTTTTTTTTTTACTTTTAACTGAATAGTTGTTGCATTGTGCCTGCAAGTTTGTCTGTATTTGTTCTCTGAAAAAAATGAGTAAAAATATGTTTTTGTCTAAATTATGGTGATTTTATGGTTCTTTTCAGATCTTGTAGCCAGAAGCAGCACTCATAACTAAACCAATTAAGTTACAGTCAATCCATCTGATCAGTGATCGGTATCGGTGATCGGCACACATAGGTGATCGGTATCGGTGATCGGTATCGGTGGTCGGCACACATAGGTGATCGGCTGCATAAAACCTGATCGGAGCATCCCTAATACTCACATGTACAAAACAATTTTAAAACAAGCTGTGCATCTAAAATGTCCTATATTTACCTAAAACGCACTTGTACCCAATTTTCAAATTTTGACTAGATTTCTCCTCACACATATAAGTTCTTGGTAAAATCAGTCTTAATGTTATAAAACAAGCTGCACATTTAAAATGTCCTATATTTAGCTGAAACCGCACTCCGTATCCAATTCCAGATTTTTGACTACCGTAGATTTTTCCTCACACATATAAGTTCATGGTAAAAATCAGTCTGACTAGATTTTTCCTCACACATATAAGTTCTTGGTAAAATCAGTCTTAATGTTTAAAACTTAAAGCTCTTTATTCCTATCGTTAATACTCGTATACAAATCATAGCTATTAACTTTGAAAAATAGGAAATATCACTTTTTTAAAAAATCCTGAGGTCTAGGTTCAGCTTTTAACTACCCGTAGTTCTGTCCTATTTTTTCAATATACAAGGAATTCCTTTTTGTACTCACTGCTTTTGTCAAATGTGTGATGTTCGGTTGATCCGTCAGCTGCCACGGTAGCACTTGATTTCAGGCCTTGCTTGCCTGGCAGAAACGATCGTTCTTCCAGGGTTGTGAAATTAGCCATGCGCATGGACTTTCAGCTTTACCTTCATCAAAGGCCATCGTGGGTAGGTGTGAGGATCTCCGGGGTCTTGGGCACCAAGAAATGATGGGTTTTCAGATCAAACCCTGTAGCAACTTCTACTAAAAGAATCGCACACATGACAAGAGTTAACAGTGGTAATTAACTTTGCAAAGTTTGGAACCGTTCTCCTAAAGAGTCGGGGAACGAGTCCAACTTTGAAAAAGCTGACATCCACCTTTATTTGCTCAGTGGGGTGGATACGAAACGGATTCGGACAGTTTTCACACAATAGCTTTGGGTCAGTTTTGACCAAACTCAGGACCAACAAGTTCTGAAACAAAGGAAACATTCTTTGGTGCTTCTGTTATTTCAGTAAACAACATTGTTGTGTAAGACAACTATTTCTCAGGGAGTGACTAGATGTTTCATGTTACAGTATAAGTTTTTAGATGATGTTGTAAGTTTTTAGATGATCAACATAAAAATAGTCAAACACACATTAGACATTTCCCTCGTTTTTTATTTATTCTTTTACTGTAAGCTTTTTTATTTATTATCTTTGAAATGTATGCAGGAGTTCTGACACATTGGCAGTTGTGCGCGGAAATGTGGGCCGGTGTTGTGCTAAAAATTGACGGGCTTTCAAATGGCACCCACAGGAGCGTGCACGGGATAATTTAACAAGATTAACATTTAAAGGTGCAGTCTGTAACTTTTCTAAAAATATATTTTTAACATATTTCTTCACTCTGTCACTATCTCCTGACAGACTGATGTTAGACAAAGTAATCTTTGAAAAAACTATAGTCCCCTTGCTTCTCCAGGTGTTACTAAAAGCATTTCTAAAACCTCACAAGCCGTTTTCGCACTGCACTGCCCTCCTCGGCCCTCCCCGGTTCCACCTTGCTTCTAACCCGGGTTTGTGTGGTTCGCATTTGCCTTCTCGGGCCGGCGGGAGCCCTGGTTTTGGAACCACACCGTCAATGGTTCTTATCGGGCCGGGCTCCCGGGCCCAGTTTGACGTCATGTACTGCTCACATTTGATTCGTTGTTTGCAGCAGGGGTGGGACCTTCTGCGTGCAGGGGCGGGACTGCTGCGTGTTGTTGAGTCATCAGCTCGTTCTAACAACAACCTCAGCGCGAGCTGAATCTCATTAAAATTTAACTACAGAAACGACTAAAAAATGTTAGCTGAATATATATATTAGTGTTTCTGAGTTTAATGTTTGTTAATAACTGATTACAAATCCGCTTATTTTACACGAACGTAGCAAGGATTTTCTGAGGGGCTATCGGTTAAAAGATAGAGGGGACCTACAAAAAGCAAGTTGCCCAGTAGCTCAATTGGTTAAGCATTGGGTTGGCGCACAGAGCCTTTTCTCGAAGCTGGTTCGAATCTCACTCGGTTCGGTTAAAACTTATTTTACGTTTATCTTTTATTGGATAAAAAAAAAGGAGTTTCACAAACTCCTTCTTTTTAATCTCAGTCCTAATTTTTTTATCCAATAAAAGACAAACGTAAAATAAGTTTTAACCGAACCGAGTGAGATTCGAACCAGCTTCGAGAAAAGGCTCTGCACGCCAACCCGATGCTTAACCAATTGAGCTACTAGGCAACTTGCTTTTTGTAGGTCCACTCTATCTTTTAACCGATCGCCCTTCAGAAAATCCTTGCTACGCACGTGTAAAATAAGCTGATTTGTAATCAGTTATTAACAAACATTAAACTCAGAAACACTAATATATATATTCAGCTAACAAATATTTTTTAGCGGCGTCCCTTCTCTTTCCACACACACACCAAGCGCGCACACAAGAACTTCCCACCCACTTCTCAAGAGAACACCCCACCCACTTCAAGGCCGGCTCTCCGGACAATGCGTAATGAGCGGAGGCGGGTCAGGCCGGGCTCTGGGCCAACCAGGGGCGGGCCGGGCCGTTGAGGGCTGTGCAGTGCGAAAACAGCTACAGTGACCCGCCATTAACCAGCCAATAAAAACAGAGTTTTAACCAGCCAATAAAAACAGAGCTTCTCACGCTGCGGCAGGACATGCAATGGAGGCGGAGCTAATGGAGGCTGAGCTGCAGTTCAGCCAGAGCAAGGGGGAACAGAGCCATATATGGCTCTGAGGGGAAGGGACCAGAAACGTGTCTCTGTTCAAAATTTTTCTAAGTTCTATCGTGTTCAAAAAACTGCAGACTGCACCTTTAAAAACAATCATTTGTTTGCTAGAAATTATACTGGGTTTCCGCGGGGTCTTAAAAAGTCTAAAAAAGTCTAAAATGTAAAAATCTCGATTTTAAGCCTTAAAAAAGTCTTAGGCCATGGTCTTGAGCCGGAAAAGGGTAGCATGCCCTCTCCGGGTCGGGGAGGAGGTCCTGCCCCAAGTGGAGGAGTTTAAGTATCTCGGATCTTGTTCACGAATGAGGGAAAACTGGAGCGTGAGATCGATAGGCGGATAGGTGCAGCGTCCGCAGTGAAGCGGGCGCTGTACCGGTCTGTCGTGGTGAAGAGAGAGCTGAGTCAAAAGGCAAAGCTCTCAATTTACCGATCGATCTACGTTCCCACCCTCATCTATGGTCATGAGCTTTGGGTTATGACCGAAAGAACAAGATCTCGGATACAAGCGGCTGAAATGAGTTTTCTCCGCAGGGTGGCTGGACTCTCCCTTAGAGATAGGGTGAGAAGCTCAGTCATCCGGGAGGGACTCGGAGTAGAGCCGCTGCTTCTCCACATCGAGAGGAGCCAGTTGAGGTGGCTCGGGCATCTGGTTAGGATGCCTCCTGGACGCCTCCCTGGTGAGGTGTTCCGGGCATGTCCCACCGGGAGGAGACCCAGAGGAAGACCCAGGACACGCTGGAGGGACTATGTTTCTCGGCTGGCCTGGGAACGCCTTGGGATTCCCCCGGAGGAGCTGCTCCAAGTGGCTGGGGAGAGGGAAGTCTGGGCCTCCCTACTTAGGCTGCTACCCCCGCGACCCGACCCCGGATAAGCGGAAGAAGATGGATGGATGGATGGAAAAAAGTCTTAAATTTGCTGAATTATTGTGTTGAAGTCTTTTTTTTTTTTAAAAAAGAGGTCTTAATTTCGTGCGCGTCGTAATCCTGCCTCAAGCGCAAAAAAATAATAAATCTTCCTACGTGAGCTACGGGACAAACATGTGATGTATTGCAGCCAATCAGTTTTTGTGAGAGTCCAAGGCGACGACATCAATAACAACAGCAGAAGAAGACGGCGTGCTGTTGCTAACATGGGGAAATGCAAATTTAACAACACTTGGCTTGAGAGGGACGAGTTTAAGGTTTGGTTAAAGCCGTCGCCAAACAGCAACTTTGAGGCCTACTGCTGCTTATGTAAAAGAAACGTTAAACTCGGAACGTTAGCATGTTAGCATGTTAGCACGTTAGCGCTGTGAAAGGCTTGAGACAGACGACCGCTATTAGCCAGTTCTGCTGCTCCAGCACTAGCACTGGTTCATCTACTCTGCCTCGGAGAGACAGCGGCTCAGCAGCTCCTGTTAGCGACCTTCGTGTTGTCTTCGGGTCAGAGGCCACATTACGAGCGGAGGTTCTCTGGATTCTCCACGTGATAACATCACTCATACAGCGCAAATGAAGACATTGGAGACTTTTGTCAAACTATGTTTCCAGACTCGGACATCGCCAAATCATTTAAGTGTGGAAAAGATAAAACTACATACATAACCCGCTTTGGACTAGCAGACTTTATAAAAAGAGAACTAATTTCCAAAGTGACTGGACCGTTTGTGCTCATGTTCGATGAAAGCCTGAATCAAACCATTAAAACCAAGCAGCTGGATCTACACCTTCGTTTTTGGGAGGAGGGACAGGTACAGTCCAGATACCTGGGATCCCAGTTCATGGGGCATTCAACAGCTAATGACTTAATGAAGCATGTAAAAGTAAGTAAATGTTTTATTTTAACAAACATGTTTATATGACAGCTTTAGTTTTCAGATGCAAATTTGATCAACCTGTTTAGGCTATATATTTCTGTAAATGTGTTTTATAAGTATATTACCCGGTAGTACTAACTTATAAATGTGTGTGTTGACATAAGTTGTTGTTTGAGGACTCTGTATTGATTTTGTTAGAATTTTTTATAATTCATGGTAATTTCATTTTCTTTAGTTAGTCTACTCAGATGCTTCATTAAGAGAGAGGTCCTCCAAGATATCTCCACACTGCAGCTCATCAAACTGGATGTAGCTGAAAAGAAGAACTGGTTCCAACCAAAGACATTGACATCAGGTTGGGTGCAGAATCCGTCATAAAGGTTAGTGTGATAATTTAGAAATACTGTATGCCTATGGAGGAGATTCTTGCTAAGGGAGAGGAGCTCAGATTTATGTAGTCCACATACAGTACAAGCATCTTCAACCTCATGGCAAGATGTTTTTGTTCTCCATTATCAACAACACTGCATGTAAAATGTGTTTGTTTCGTTTTTTGAATAAAGTTACTTTTCAAGTAATTTAGTAATTATGCATTTCTTCTGTACATTTCTGTCATGTACATATGTTATGAATAGGTCTTAAATTTGATTCATACGGGTCAAAAAAAAAAAAAGGTCTTAAAAAGTCTTAAATTTGAGTTGTTGAAACCTGCAGAAACCCTGTTATAGTAAATGTGTGTCTCAGTTAGTGCTTTAACAGAGTACCCGAATAATCGACAGATCGAGTCCTAAAACTTCTATCGAGGTCTTTTTGTCCCTCTCGAGTACTCGTAGTGACGTCATCACGTCGCACTGAAGTCATTACGTCACATGTCACATGATCCGCACCGAGCGCAGGGTAGATATAAAGACGCTACTACCGGTAAATGGATTCCTCTGTGCGCACGGATGTGTGGAGCAGGCCCAGTCTTGTCAAAAAGGTAAAAAATGCGTCATGTTTTATTATTATAAAACAGTTTATAATTTTATAGAATGCTTTGCTGCTCATTGAATCACTTTCTGTCACTGACCACCGTAGATTGTGACAGGAGGTGGCGGTGTTGGATTGCAGGTCACATATAACACATATTCCTCTCTCGTTTCACAAACAAAAAGCAACAAATATTCATCTCTCTAGACCTATTAAAAACCTATAAACACAATAATCTCCAAAAGTAAACCTAAATTGCACAGCACTGCAGGCGGGGGTGCAGTGTGGCCCCATTTGTTTTTAAGTTTCGTTTTGACGTGTGCCGCACGGTACATTCACTATGTTAAAGGAGAAATGAAAAGTGTTTTTAAGCTAATAGTAGTCTAATGAAAAGCATAAAATAAGCTTGTTGAGAAATTTTCACAAGTCAAAAATGTCATCCTAACTCAAATTTAGACTTTGCAAAAAAGAAATTCTCATCTGGTGTTTTTGACCCCCCTCCCCCTGCCTGCTCTCCGTCCCCTGAATATGACGTAGGCAGTGCCACGGTCGTCCCTCATACAGTAATATTAGTGTGTGTATCTAGTTGTGGACAAAAAGGTTTCAGTGTGTAGCAATTAGGGATGCAGCAAAAAAATCTATTTTTTAAAGAATCAAGATTCTTAGTCCTGGCGATTCAGAATCGATTCTAAAAGCCCCAAAATCGATTTTAAAACTTAAAAAAAAAATTATATTGTATTTTTACCGCTCCTGTGCATTCGGCCGCTGTAGAATTTTGGCCGTGTAGGGCCACCGTAGTTAGTTAGCCAGGCAGCTCCCAATGGAGCCTGCTAGCAAGGAGGGAGACAGCATGTTTCAACTTGCTCCTTCATCTTTAAAAATCATTTTAGATCCTACTATGTTCTGGGGAAGACAGAGCTTAACAAGACATTGGTAACTGTTTCAGGACATTTTCAACACCCCCACTTCCACGTTAGCATACGGCGCTAGCATGCTAACGTTAGCATGCGGCGGCTAACGCACGGCTATTCGTATTTCCAGGATAGAAATGCCCATTAATGCACTAAATCACCAAACTGTTTTTGACAAACTAAAGTGATATCCTTCAGATTCAAAAAAGTCTTCTGCTTCCATTTTAAATGACAGACAAGAGGACAGTAATGATGGGTTTATAGCTTCAGTGTTATTGTAAGATAGCAAAGGAGGTCTTAATTGTGTCATAAAAGTGCGTCCAGAAAATTACTACAGAAATCACTGCACTTCGGCATGTAGCAGGAAAAATGTAAAAAACTATTTCTTTAAGCTACTGACTTGAAAAAAGCATACTAAGTATGTTTATGTGTGTTGTTTACTATATGAAATTCTTGTTATATCGATTTTTTCAGATTTGATTACATTTCTCCTTTAATATTAATAATAATAACTAATAGTTTTGTTTTTCCTGTGACTTATCTGCAGTATGATAAATGATAGGAGCATAATAAATGCTCCCAATGTTTTGTTGGTCTATTTTTGTTGTTGGTAAATTATGAAGTTTTGATGCATTTTTATATATTTATTTATTTTGCATCTTAAGAGCCTATGACATCATCGACTACTCGAGTACTACTCAAGTTTATTTATGTTAATGTCGAGTTTAAAAATTATGTACTCGTTCAACCCCTAGTCTCAGTCTAACGTTTGCTTAATAAATGCACTTTGACTGTCAAATCAGCTGTATTTCAAAAGCCGATACGCAGAATTAAACGCATGCACGCAACTAGTTGCTGTGCAAATTTAACACGATAAACGCCTAAAACAATTATTTGCTAGAAATTATAGTAAGTGTGTGTCGCGGTTTAACGTTTGCTTAATATATGCACTTTAATGGTCAAATCAGCTGAATTTCAAAAATGGTTTAGCTGATTCTGTGCTGCGGGAGCGTGCAGAAGGAGGAAAAAAGGAGGAGGAACGCTGCTCGTTTCTGGGAAGTTTAACAAGAAAAGCACCTGAACAATTGTTTGTTTGCTCAAAATTATAGCAAAGGTGTGTCTCAGTCTAACGATTGCTTAATAAATGCACTTTAATTGTCAAATTATCGGCATTTCGCCAGGGCGGTGCAGCTGGTTTGACAGTTGGTCCAAGCAGCGAGCAGAACAAAGGTGGAGAGACCATGGCAAGCCGATTGTATCATTAATAGCTGGTGAAGATTCTCAGTCATCCAGGACATGGAAAATTCAGAAAAGTTCCAGAAAAAAAACAATAAAGTGTAATAAATAAAGCCCAGTTGTATCTGTTTTACCATTTTTTAAATTTGTCATTATGGCCACGTTTACCTGTTACATGATACAAAGCATGCCTTACTGCTACTACGACTCTGCTACATTCAAATGGCTGATACTAGTACTGCTCTTTTTTCAGTCAGAATGAATGAAAACGGTCATATCTCAGCCAATAATTGGTTTATAAATCCATCCATCCATTATCTTTTACCCGCTTCTTCCATTTTGGGTCACGGAGATCGCCGGTGCCCATGCCCAGCAATCACTGTGCGATGGGCGGGGTACACACTGGACAAGTCGCAAGTCCATCACAGGGCCACATGGAGACAAATGAGACAAACAACCATTCACTCTCGCACTCCCACCAAGGGACTATTTAGAGTTACCAATCAGCCTAACATGCATGTTTTTGGTCGGTGGGAGGAAACCTGAGTAACTGGAGAAAACCACGAATGTATGGAGAGAACATGTAAACTCCACCCAGAAAGGTCCCCTGACCAGGATTTGAACCAGGAACCTGCTCGCTGAGAGGCAGCAGCTTTACCAGTTGAGCCACCGTGCTCACAACTTCATCACATCACAACTTCTTGTTGACTCTGTTCCTGTGTCTAATAAGCATGAGATCCTGAACTGTTTCAACAAACATTTTGTTGCTTCTAGTTCATTATTTGACATAGTTATAAATGGAAAATCATCCACTCCATCTAATAATCAAACTTCTACAAATCAAATCCCTCTTACAAGTCAATCCTCAGTTAATCACACCTTCTCATTTTCTCCGTTCTCAGTCAGTGAGGTAAATAAACTGTTAAATGATCTTGATCCTAAAAAATCTGCTGGTCCAGATGAACTTACACCTTATTTCTTAAGGCTGGCTGCTCATATCATTTCAGTCCCTGTGACCCACATCTTTAATCTGTCCATAAGCCAAAATTCCATTCCGGATGCTTGGAAAACAGCAGTCAAGGTTCTAGAAAATTTGATAAACTCTCAGATCAAAAATTATTTGGACTCATTTAACATCTTACCTCTCCATCAATCTGGTTTCAGGAAAAAACACAGCACAACGACTGCTTCTCTGAAGGTTCTTAATGACGTTGTTGAAGCATTGGATGCTAAGAATTATTGTGCTGCACTTTTCTTAGATCTGTCTAAAGCTTTTGACACAGTGGATCATAACATCTTGTGTCATAAGCTCTCAGAAATTGGGTTCTCTGATCACACCATTGGTTGGTTTTCTAATTATCTGTCCAATCGGAAGCAATGTGTTCAGCACAATGGTACTTCTTCCAGTTATTTAACGGTTAAAAATGGTGTACCACAAGGCTCAGTCTTAGGACCAACCCTCTTTACAATTTACATAGCTCATGTAGGTCAGAGCATCCCTGATGCATCCTTACATTTCTATGCTGATGACACAGTTGTTTACTGCCGAGCTAAAACAGTAGCTAAGGCTTTCCAGTCTCTGCAATCTGCTTTTGACCAGTGTTGTTTTCGTTGACGTAACGCTGACGTAAATTTTTCGTTAACGCCCCCTTTTTTCATGACAATAACGAAACGGTAACTAAATAATCATTGCTCTTTAATGATTAAAACGTGACGAAATGTGTGTGAGTTTTCGTTAGACGAGACGAGACTGAACGAAAATGTTTCGTTCAATCAATAATTTATATTTCTGCCCAAGTGCCCATAATTATATTCTGTGTCGGAAAGTCAGCTGTTTGGTCACGCCCACCACCGCGGTGTTGATGCAGCATGGCCACGCGCTGCGCGCCGCTCACCTGTGACTTCCTTTTCAAACTGGACCATGGAAGATCCTGCAGCAGCATGTTGCACGAAGGGCTCGGTCGGTGGCCGGCCGGCCGCCAGCCCAGAAAAGATTTATGGACTTATTTTGTATTCAGCCCAACTGTGAGAAGAGAAGAACCGAATGTATGTATTTTTTTTATAAATCCTGTCCTTGTTTGAAGCTGTTTGGGTCATAAAATTGTCGCTGCTGTGTGTGTGGGTCAGGTTCTGGTTCTGTTTGGACTCACTGCTGACTTGTCACAGAATAGCGCATTCACGTTTGACCTCCGCGTCAACTTTTTGCCTAATAAGCTCATTTATAAAACTGCGAGGAAGTGCTGTGTTGTGTAGTTATTGCATTTGAAGCGGGTAAACAAGCATATGCTGTCAGAAACTATTTCTGCTCAGTGGTTTGGTGTGTCCAGAATCTGCTGTGGACCGAACGGTTCCGAGAGAGTCCGTCATTGTTTTCGACAGTTGAATCGCTGTGTTGCTGAGCGTTGATCTTAGTGTAACTGTAGAATGTGATTTGCTATATTTCAGAATTTTACTGCTCTGTTTATAAGCGTTTTTATGTGTTGAAAAGTCCGGAAACTTTTGCTAACTGATAGCTACTTTCTGTTCAAAATGGCCGTGGCGTTTGTTTATGTATTGTGATTGGTTGTCGGGGCTGTAGAGACACACTGTGATAGGTCAGAGGGAAAGAACTACAACTCCCATGACGACTACAAGTTCTGTGATTGGTTGTCGGGGCTGTGTAGAGACACTGTGATAGGTCAGAGGGAAAGAACTACAACTCCCATGACTACTTGAGTTAAGAACTCAGCCGTGACTCACAAGCACACTCACCGGAGAAAAAGCCGTTCTTTTTCTTCAGAGAGTAAATAAATGAAGTTATTTCAGCGTTTGTCACATGCAGGTACAAAACTCATCCAAAAAGTGGATTTTTATCGTGTTGTTCAGTAACCATCGTGATTAAAATAAAAACTACCTCTCCCTTCGAGATTCATTCATTCAACCTTTATTCATACAGGCTAGCCTCGTTGAGTCACGGGGACTCATTTACAAGAGGGACCTGTCTCACTCACACCAAACAACCATCCACTCTCACACTCACACCTAGGGTCAATTTAGAGTCACCAATCAGCCTAACAAGCATGTTTTTTGGTCTGTGGGAGGAAACCGGAGTACCCGGAGGAAACCCACGCATGCACGGGGAGAACATGCAAACTCCACCCAGAAAGGCCCCGGACCGGGATTTGAACCGGCAACCTTCTCGCTGAGAGGCAGCAGCTCTACCAGTTGTGCCACCGTGCTGCCCACGGTGAGATGATGACTGGTCGACAAAACAGCTGACTTGATTTATAATAACTGCATAAAGTATTGTCAGATAAATTCTATAATCTTCAGTGACAAACTCAGTGCTCCATTTATTATTATTTTGATTTGGATTATGAATTGTGCAATAGAATAACGAGCAAAAAATAAAAAAAATAGACTTTCTGAACTATAATTATACAATTCCCTTCTTTTTCATTTATTCATTTTTTTTAACCCAGTGTCATTTTCTTTTTGGCCTTGACAACCCAAATATTGTGGACTTGAACTTTTTTTATCGGCTGTCATGCCTGCAAAAGTGAAAATAATATTGTGACAAATGAGGCCTGATCCACCCACAGATGTAATCCTCTTTGACGTGACCCAATCTCATTTAAATGGGGGGCTCTCTTTTTTCACTAAGTGCAGATATTTCTGTCGTTCTGTGGAGGACGTGTGAAGCGATGCAGGCAGCAGTGTGTTATGTTTTAATTGGTTATCTATAGTGTTTATTTATAACATTTCAAAAACACTTAACAATTTCAGACCTAACGTTTTGCACAGAAATTAGATGGAAGTCAAATTTCCTCTAATCTTTGAACAATGTATGTATAGAAAGATGGTTCAAACAGCCATTTACCAACACAGGTTGGTCGTTATATTTATTATCTGCGACGTTTTTATGTCTATATTCTGTTTTTTACCTTCATTTTGTATGTTGCCTATGTGTTGCCTGTTTGTTCAACATACTTTAAAGAGGAACTAAACCCAAAATTAACTTTTTTTTAGCTGACTAATATTTTTTTTTTTTTAAGACTAAAACTAGACTTAAATTTTTTAAGTTTTTGTCGATTTAAACTGAACTAAAACCATTAAATATAGAAATGACTAAAACAGACTAAAACTAAGAAGTATTTTAGTCTAAAAGACTATGACTAAAACTGATATCAAAATGGCTGTCAAAAACAACACTGCTTTTGACATCATCCAGTGAGATTTGTTCCGTCTCAAACTTGTCCTAAATGCTGATAAAACAAAAGGGATGTTTTTTTCAAGTAGGAAGTCGGTCCCAGCAGATCTTCCTCTGATTTTATCCTCAAATGGTGTCCCAATTGAGTTTGTTGATTCCTATAAATATTTGGGTATCCTGGTTGATTCACAGCTCTCTTTTAAACTCCACGTGGAAAACCTAGTAAAGAAACTGAAAGTTAAACTGGGTTTCTTTTTCAGAAATAGATCATGTCTAACACTGAATGTTAGGAAACGCCTTGTATCTGTGACTTTCCTCCCCTCCATTGATTACGGTGACATTCTCTACATGAATGCTCCTACAAGCACCCTGCGGATGTTGGATGTTGTCTATCATGGTGCACTAAGATTCATAACTGGTTGTGATTATCGTACCCACCACTGCACCCTGTATTCACTGGTTAACTGGACATCATTAACCTCACGCAGACTCTTCCACTGGTACATTTTCATCTTTAAATCACTTCTTGGTCTGCTGCCCTCATACATCTCCTCCTACATGTCTTTGCGTGAGTGCAGCTACAGTGTGCGCTCTCAGGACATGATTACCTGCAGTGTTCCGTCAGTGAGGACTGAACTTGGAAAAAGGGCTTTCTCCTATTCTGCTCCTGCTTCCTGGAATATCTTACAAAAAGATTTGAAGCTCTCGGCCCTGACCTCTCTAAATGGTTTTCAGAATCTTTTGGAATCCTGGCAAAAACCATTGCAGATATGTTCTTGTTTTTGATTTTGTACATCAACCTTGTGGTGTTTTGCTAGTTTTGATATTTTGCATTTCACTTTCTATTCCTCTCCTATGTTTTTTTCTGTTTGTTGTTTAAGGAAATTCTACCATTGCTGTTCATCATTCTTTAGTTTGTAGCAGGTCGCTTTTGTAAATGAGCCCTCGAGGCTCAATGAGATTTACCTGACTAAATAAAGGTTGAATGAATGAGAGGAGGGTCCGTCGGATAGTCAACCTCGGATTCAGGAGGAGCAGTGTGGTTTTCGTCCTGGTCGTGGAACACTAGACCAGCTCTACACCCTCAGCAGGGTCCTGGAGGGTGCGTGGGAGTTTGCCCAACCAGTTTACATGTGCTTTGTAGACTTGGAAAAGGCATTCGACCGCGTCCCTCGGGGGGTTCTGTGGCGGGTACTCCGGGAGTATGGGGTACCAGGCCCATTGATATGGGCTGTTAGGTCCCTGTACGACCGGTGTCAGAGCTTGGTCCGCATTGCCGGCAGTAAGTCAGGCTCGTTTCCGGTGAGAGTTGGACTCCGCCAAGGTTGCCCTTTGTCACCGATTCTGTTTATAACTTTTATGGACAGAATTTCTAGGCGCAGCCAAGGTGTTGAGAGGATCCGTTTTGGTGGCCTTAGAATCGCTTCTCTGTTTTTTGCAGATGATGTGGTCCTATTGGCTTCATCAGCTCGTGATCTACAGCTTTCGCTGGAGCGGTTTGCAGCTGAATGTGATGCGGCCGGGATGAGGATCAGTTCCTCCAAATCCGAGGCCATGGTCTTGAGCCGGAAAAGGGTAGCGTGCCCTCTCCGGGTCGGGGAGGAGGTCCTGCCCCAAGTGGAGGAGTTTAAGTATCTCGGGATCTTGTTCACGAATGAGGGAAAACTGGAGCGTGAGATCGATAGGCGGATAGGTGCAGCGTCCGCAGTGAAGCGGGCGCTGTACCGGTCTGTCGTGGTGAAGAGAGAGCTGAGTCAAAAGGCAAAGCTCTCAATTTACCGATCGATCTACGTTCCCACCCTCATCTATGGTCATGAGCTTTGGGTTATGACCGAAAGAACAAGATCTCGGATACAAGCGGCTGAAATGAGTTTTCTCCGCAGGGTGGCTGGACTCTCCCTTAGAGATAGGGTGAGAAGCTCAGTCATCCGGGAGGGACTCGGAGTAGAGCCGCTGCTTCTCCACATCGAGAGGAGCCAGTTGAGGTGGCTCGGGCATCTGGTTAGGATGCCTCCTGGACGCCTCCCTGGTGAGGTGTTCCGGGCATGTCCCACCGGGAGGAGACCCAGAGGAAGACCCAGGATACGCTGGAGGGACTATGTTTCTCGGCTGGCCTGGGAACGCCTTGGGATTCCCCCAGAGGAGCTGCTCCAAGTGGCTGGGGAGAGGGAAGTCTGGGCCTCCCTACTTAGGCTGCTACCCCCGCGACCCGACCCCGGATAAGCGGAAGAAAATGGATGGATGGATGGATGAATGAAAAAATAATAATATGGGGAAAAATACATAAATATGTCGCTTCGGCCTTTAAGTCGCAGGACATGTAAATTATGCAAAAAAACTGTGACATATAGGGAGGAAAATACGGTATTGCATTAGTGATCAAACAGCTTGACAAATCTCAGGGAAAAAAAACGTAATATTATATATCCGCTCATTCTCAATCAGTTCATCTGGACAGTTTCTTTTTAGTAGAAACGTTTCACCCTCACTCCAGAGGGCTTCGTCAGTCAGAGTAGTCCCAAGCACACTGAAGTTACCCCACCAAGTAAACAACTTAAGTGGACCAACCAGTTTGCTGTAGCCAAGATGGATTTCTGGAGGCTGTCCTGTCCCTCGTCGACTCCTCCCAGGCAGGCAGACATGTCCAAAGTGGTTCAAGACAAGAAAGTTCATTCTCAATAGTCCAGGCAACAAATCCGCTCATTCTCAATCAGTTCATCTGATCAAAGATGTGTTTCTAAAAGATCAAAGAAACTGTCCAGATGAACTGATTGAGAATGAGCGGATTTGATACCTGGACTATTGAGAATGAACTTTCTTGTAATATTATATAATTTCCCTCGATAAATAAATGACCAAGTATAAAAAATGTTTCTCATTTGTTTAACATGGTTCTTTTTATCTACTTTTAGGACTTGTGTGAAAATCTCGTGATGTTTTAGGTCATTTTTATGCAGAAATTTAGAAAGTTTTAAAGGCTTCACAAACTTTCAAGCACCACTGTATGTGTGAATATAAAGTTATAATTGTGCCTGATGTTCATGTTTTCAGTGGTCCCTGCAGATGTTCAGCAGAAGGTGCTGATTAAAGAAGAAGCTCCTGAAGTACGGATGCTTGGTGTGGACCAACAGGATCCAGAGACCCTCAACATAAAGGAGGAAGAGGAGGAACTGTGGACCAGTCAAGAGGGAGAGCAGTTTTGTGTGAAAAAGGAGACTGATGACACCGAGTTTGCATTCACTGCTGTTCCTTGGAAGAATGAGGAAGAAGAAGAGAAACCTCTGTTTTTACAGCTTCATCAGCACCAAGTAAAAGAGGAAGATCTTCCAACCAGCAGCTCAGCTGACCAGATGAAAGCAGCAACTGGTGGAGAGGACTGTGGAGAAGGAGAAACTACCAGGAACCCAGATCTAAATACTTATGGAGATGATTGCAGCTCTTCAGAGACTGAAGTCAGTGAGGATGATGAAGGTGATGAGGTGAAGGACTCTGACTCTCAGCTAAAAGACTTATCAGACTCTGGGTCAGAACCTGAAGACTGTGACAAAGACTGGAAGGAGAGCAGAGCTCCTGAGTCAGGCACAAACACTGTCAACAAATCTTGCAGCTTCACTGAGCATGGGAAACAATTTCACAAGACGAGTCAGTCAGTGACGTCTTCAAGTTGTTTGGTTATCGAGGAACGTTTAAAAGTGAAGAAAACTGGAGGCAAGAAAAAACAGTCAAGACAGAACTCATTTAGTTGTGAAGACTGTGGAAAAAATTTTAACAAAAAGGGTCATCTAAAGAGACACATGGTAGTCCACACAGGACAGAAAGCATTTGCTTGTGATCTTTGTGGACGCAGGTTTGGACATAAGTCAAGTTTAAACAGACACATGATAGTCCACACAGGACAGAAAGCATTTGTTTGTGATCTTTGTGGACGAAGGTTTGGACAAAAGTCAAGTTTAAACTCACACATGGTGGTCCACACAGGACAGAAAGCATTTGCTTGTGATCTTTGTGGACGAAGGTTTGGACAAAAGTCACATTTAAACTCACACATGATAATTCACACAGGACAGAAAGCATTTATTTGTGATCTTTGTGGACACAGGTTTGGAATGAAGGGAGATTTAAACAAACACATGATAGTCCACACAGGACAGAAAGCATTTGCTTGTGATCTTTGTGGACGCAGGTTTGGAAAGAAGGGAGATTTAAACAAACACATGATAGTCCACACAGGACAGAAAGCATTTGCTTGTGATCTTTGTGGACGCAGGTTTGGAATGGCGGGAAATTTAACCTCACACATGATAATTCACACAGGACAGAAAGCATTTGCTTGTGATCTTTGTGGACGCATGTTTGGACAAAAGTCACATTTAACATCACACATGATAATTCACACAGGACAGAAAGCATTTGCTTGTGATCTTTGTGGACAAAGGTTTGGACGAAAGTCACATTTAAACACACACATGATAATTCACAAAGGACAGAAAGCATTTGCTTACGATCTTTGTGG
>JBBPBX010071076.1:0-18418 GCA_038048925.1 Garcialebias charrua | reverse complement strand
TATGTAGCTGCCTTAAACCTGGCTCAAGACATTGGGTCGGACACTAGGCCAGACGCACCAGCCTTACCTAGCATTAGCCATGAAGAGCTAGTGAGAGCACAAAGACAAGACACGACAATTAAAGAACTCCTCAGGTTAAAAGAGACCAAACCCACACTAACTGACAGAGACAGACAAAATGCAGATGGGTTAGTGCGGAGGTTAATGCGTGAGTGGGGGAAACTTAAGATGGAGAATGAGCTACTTTACAGAGAAGCTGGGGGTAGAAAACAGCTTGTACTGCCTGCAGAGTACAGGCCCTTGGTGCTGAAACTCCTTCATAAGGACATGGGTCACCTCGGTGCTGAAAGAGTTATCAACCTGGCCCGAGATCGCTTCTACTGGCCCTTTATGAAGAAGGACATTGAAGCTTATGTGACGAGACAATGTCCCTGTATAAAACAAAAGAAACCCACCACACACATTAGGGCACCCATGGGGAGCATCAGTTCCAGTGCACCCATGGAGCTAGTATCCATTGACTTTATGCATCTAGAAAAGAGCAGAGGTGGTTACGAATACATCCTTGTTGCAGTTGACCACTTTACACGGTTCGCTCAGGCGTGGCCGACCAGAAACAAGTCAGCCAAAACTGCTGCGGAGAAACTATACAACGATTTTATTCCTCGTTTTGGGTACCCTGCTAGACTACATCACGACCAGGGCCGTGAATTTGAAAACTCACTGTTTAGGGGACTACAGCAGCTGTCAGGTGTCAGTCACTCACGTACAACACCATACCACCCACAGGGAAATCCTGCAGAGAGATTTAATCGCACCCTACTACAAATGCTGAGAACTCTTGAGGAGGCAGAAAAGGATAACTGGAAAGACTTTCTGCCCCAAGTTGTCCATGCATATAATTGCACAAAACATGAGGCCACAGGGTTTGCCCCACATTTCTTAATGTTTGGACAGCATCCCCGCTTGCCCGTGGACCTCATGTTTGGACTCAACACAGAGGAGGACAGTGAAACACCATATGGATATGTTCAAGAGTGGGCAAGGAGGATGAAAGAGGCTTATCGTATTGCTAACAACAACAGCCAGCAATCGAGCGCTCGTGGAAAGAAACACTATGACCAACATGTGAGAGGAGTTGTCTTGGAGCCTGGTGATCGAGTGTTAGTTCGCAACCTGAGAGAAAAGGGCGGACCTGGAAAGCTCAGGTCATATTGGGAGCAGACTGTGTACATTGTCAAAGAGCAGATCAATGACAGCCCCATCTACAAAGTATGTCCTGAGAACAATGCCCAGAATACCAGGGTCCTCCACAGAAATCTGCTGCACCTGGTGAATGACTTACCTTTAACTGTTGATCACAGAAAAGATAAAGCACCCACCAAGAGCAGAGTCAGAGGCCACCGGGTCACTCCAAGCCAAAGTAATCGAGACAGCGACTCATCAGATTCTGAGAGTGACTCCAGGATGCGTTATTGGCTCAGAGTACCTGCGTCAACAAGATTACAGGAACCAGCCACCCAAACTCATCCAGTGTCGAGCCAAGTTTTCACACCCGTGGACCAACAGAGGGACTCTCAACTGAGCACTGTAGATGAACATTTTCAGCATCCAGCTGAAAATGAACTGGTCCAAAACGGTGAAACGGACGATGCACAAAGAGAACAAGAACTGGGAAGAGACACTGAACAGGTTGAACCTGAAATTGAGCAAGAGGAGCAAGTACCAACTCAGGAGGAATTTCTCAGGAGGTCTACGCGAGCAAGGAGACCACCTCAGACATTCACCTACAACACTATGGGTCAGCCCTCCTATCAGCCACAAGGGGTCATAGGTCATGTTGGACTGTGTGGGTTACAAGCTTCACCATTATGGGTAATGCAACCTGTACAAGAGCAATTTTATACTCAACAGACTGTGCCTTATGCAACGACAATGCCTTTTGCAGTGCCTTATAATTTGGTATACTGAGATGTGTACACTGAAGGGAAAGGTTCTTTTGAGTGAGGTTCCTGTGACAAGAACCAAGTTGTTAATATTTTGTGAAATGTTATCACTGGCGTTAAAGTGTCGGGAGCCACCTTTTAAGTTGGGGAGCGTGTGGTGCACCTGAAAATGTCACCACAATATTTGGTTTTCTTATGAATGTAAAGTATTTCCATGTGCAGGGGATCCTATTTTCAAATATATGTTATATTTTGTTTGCGGTTCGGCAATTTAATATGCCTGCATTTTTATAGTGTTTTTCTGAGGAGCGGTGATGACGAAGCGGAACCTTTGTTTTGGGGGGGTGCGTTGCTTCCAGGTTGGTTTTGGGGACGGACTTCACATGCTTTCTGGAGCTAAACGGCAAAACAATGGTCGTCATCTTTGACTCCTAATTTTATTATTCTTCAGGTCAGTACATGGTGAAAACACATCACAACTATGATGTAAGATGTTTACCTCTTATGTGAACAGCACATATCACTGTGTGGCGGTTTCTGTGCAGTAGTTGCAAGCTTAAACAGTCACGTTAAATCTGGCAGGATGCCAGCTCGCGCTGGGAAGGTCGCGCGAGGGAAAGTTAATAGAAGGATGTGATATCTTATTAACTCTGGGTTTTGAGTTTCACTTTTTGTTTTGTTTGAATGATATTCAGACCAAGTGTGGGAACTGAGGTTAAAGGTGGAACAAGGTTAGATTCTGCATTTGTTTTGTAAGTCTTGTCATTTTATTTTTGATCGGTGTTCAGTTAAAGTCAGTGTATATTTTAATGCTTAGATCAGTAAATATACAGCTAAGTGAAGTAGAGCCTTTGATCGGTGTTCAGTTAAAGTCAGTGTACATTTTAAATGCTTATATCAGTAAATATAGAGCTAGATGCAGTATTTGACATATTGTCTTCATCTAAGTGAAGGGTGAAAATGTGAAAAGGTTAATTACTGTAACACTGGTAAAAGAAGGAAACCAGGTTTGTAAATCATTAATACCGTACAGGTACACTGTAAAATATTGGTTTGTTAACAAATCCTATAAATAAACATGCTTTCTGGAGCTAAACGGCAAAACAATGGTCGTCATCTTTGACTCCTAATTTTATTATTCTTCAGATGGTGTGTCATCACTGTTGCAGCAGTCCTGACACTCGGGACCTGTAACAGATTGTGTAGTGCCAAGTCACAACAGAAGTCATCTCATGGCACTGAACAGAAAAAAAAATCATATATAAAATAAGCTAACAGAAACATTAGCGTGCAGGCCGGGCCGGTGTCTGGTTTTTGATTGCATCAGCGAACGTGCGCTGCTGGTATTCCATCAACTACCGGTATATGACAACATGGCTTGCCTTACATTCACCAGGCGCACATGACCAGTTTATTCAGCCATTGCACTCAGTGGACGCATGCGGCCGACGACCTTAACAGGTGAGATCACAAAATATCTAACATGTCAGAGTAGGGTCCATGTCTGAATAATGCAGAATTCAGGCAGAAGCAGGGATTTAATGCACTTTGACGGCCATGAAAGGACAAACAGCTCCTCAGCTTCAGTCTTCTGCCCCTTTTACTCAGCCGTGCACGTCCGCCAACCGTTAATAACTACCATACATAAGCAGTCAAAATGTCGGGGGAGTTTCCGGGTTTGGTCATGTAATTACTGTTAATTCGTCGGGCCAGATGGGGTTTGGAAATGAAGGCTACGGGCTGGAGCCGGGTTGGATCCAATTTTTTAGGCCCGAATGCAACTCTAGCAGCAGATAATGGTGGCCTGAGTGTGCACGTTGTAACTGCACTGATGACGTGACAAGTGGGAGGAGATATAAGAAGGTAGCAGACCAAGGATGGGTTTATAGATGAAAATGAACCAGTGCAAGAGCATATATGTAGATAAGGCTCTCACACTGGTTCTCTCACTCACTCGGGCGGCTGTGGCTGAGTGGTTAGAGCAGTCGTACTCCAATGCAAGAGTTGGGGGTTCGAATCCACCAGCAGTCACATGCTGAAGTGTCCCTGGGCAAGACACTGAACCCCTCATTGCCTCCGATGTGTGTCCCATCAGTGTATGAATGTGATACAGCACTGATTAGTCTCTTTAGAATGATTTGTTCAATTAGCTTTGTACAGATCTAGAAGAGTGCTGTATGAATGGGTAAATGAGGGCACATGTTGTGTTGTAAAGTGCTTTGAGTGTCTTGAATAGATAGAAAGGTACTATATAAATACAGTCCATTTACCATTACTCACTCACTGACTCGCACATGCATTGTGATAATGACAAAAACATTGCTTTACCTTCCTGTGGCAGGTGATGACTGCATTTTTAAAACACACAGTTTCATAGTGCTTCACAAACAAAGCAAACACTAAAGCCAGAATACACAAACCCCTCTGCTTATTTGAACAGACACACCCACGCACAAGCAAAGCAAAGAGATACTAAATGCAAATAGAAAATGTTTATAAAGAATGTACATAGAAACTAAAAGCAAACAAAATATTTCTAAAGAATGTAACTAGTAAAAAATATTTCTCAAACTAAAAGGAGAGTAGTTCTGTTAAAACACAAACGACTGGCGCAAAATTGTCCAAGAGGCGACCTTAAAGTCTTTGACATTGCAAAAAATATTTGTAGCTTAATTTTTAGCTATTGACGTTAACATAAATGTTAAGTAATTAATTAATTAATGTAAATTAATTAATGTAAGTTTACATACAAAAACAACAAACAAAAAGCTAAAAAATCCACATTTATTGGGATATCTGAAGATAACGGTGTAAACAGGCCATTTCTTCAAGCACTTTGTAGTTGGTAAGTGAAAGTTGATCATTTTAGTTTCTATATTCTGTTATACTTGTTATAAAAAATATAATAGCTGTAGTAATAATCCAAACTTCTGTAATTACAAGGATCTGCAAAATATTCACAACCTGTCGAAGATTTTAACCTTTGCTGGTCGACTTTTTGCTTCAATGAACCACCAGCATTGTGTTGAGGTTCACTGAGAAAGGTTTCATTTGCATCTAATCTGAACCTTTCACGTGTTTTTGCGACTCCGTGAATCTTGTGCAGCTCAAAAATAAAAGTGAAACCAGTTGGCAGTTATTGTCATGTGCCTGTTATGTCTACAGATGGAGCGATAGCATGTCAGTGATAATAAGCTGAGTTCTCTGCAGACATGGCGAGTTGTCTGATCATGATGGTGCTTTGTTTTCTTTTCTTAGTGTCTATTTTTGTCTGTTCATCCACTTTGTTCTTTTGCCGTAGAGCTCACCTATTGTTTCACTTGTCAGTGTAGATTATGTGGGGTTTGATGTGTGGATTTAAAGGGTTTTAAATATAGAAGCAGAGCTGAGATCATGTGCGGCGGCTACAGACAGTATAAAGCGCTTGTTATTGCCTGGAAAAGACAAACTGAGAGTCATTCCAAAGTCAAAGTCAACTTTATTGTCAGAACTGCAATATGTACAGGACATACACAGGACCGAAATTGCGTTTCTCTCAGTCCCTCGGTGCAACAGTAACCATCTAAACACTAAACACTAAAACATTTAATAAACATAAGCATAAAATAGTAAAAAAGTGTAACACTGTCCTGAGTTTTTTCATAATAGTATAAAAGTATGAAAATTTACACCAACACTGAAACACCAAACACCCCTAAAACACCAAACACCCAATGAACATAAGCATAAAATGAAATAATAAAAGTGTAATACTGTCCTGAGTTTTTGCATAGTAGTATGAAAAGTATAAAAACGTAAATCTATAAAATAAACTGAAGTTTCTAGCGTTGACATTTGCAAAGAGTGGCACAGCAGCATATAAGTTGATGTACACAGTATATGTATGAGGTAGTTGATGTTGGTATAGAGGCAAAGTGGCATATGAAGTAAGGCACATAAGGCACATTTGGCATCCTTAGATAAGGCTAGTCAGAGAATGCTGTATATGTATCTGCAGTAGTGTAGATAAAAGTAGTGTAAATGTAAACAGTAGTAATAAATGTAAAGCAGTAGTAATAAATGTAAACAGTATTAATAAATGTAAACAGTGAATGTAAACAGTAGTATGACTATAGGCAGTAATGTAATACAAACATTAGTGCAAATATGAGAAGTAGTGCAAACTGAATGAACACATGACCGAGAGTTTAGTGAATAACCCGTTTGATGACACAGAGTCCAGTGTTAAAAACTTTGTGTTGAGTGGTAATGTGTGAGAAAGTTTTTTGTGTTAAGGCAGTTCAAATGGGAGGGGAGGCAGAGCAGGCAGAGTGTTTAGCATTCTGACTGCCTGATGAACAGAGCTGTCTCTCAGTCTGCTGGTACGAGCCTGGAGACTCCTCAGTCTCCTCCCTGATGGCAGCAGTCTAAAGCGGCTGTGTAGTGGGTGTGTGGGATCACCTGCCATGCGGTGGGCTTTCCGAGTGAGGCGTTTGCTGTGTAAGTCCTGCAGTGAGGGCAAGGAGGTGCAATACATACTCCAAGTTCAACTCACATTTTACCTAAAACCTTAAAGACCGTGTAAAGTGAATTTCAACATTTTCTTCAATAAACATTATAAATGTCGTAATTGTAATCTTGTAAATGAGTAAAAAGTCTCAAAATTGTAGCTCAATTAATTTTGGAGTTATAGATCAAACTGTGTATAAACACATTTCTCTTTCAGGATTTTTTAGGCGTGGTTTAAATGTGACCGCGTTTCGTCACGCGGTCACAAGCCCCACCCCCTGCAGCTCCAGCCGTTATAAATGCGTTCTTCGGTGGAGCCGTTCACTCGCTACCGACCGTCTCCCTCCAGTACTGGCGTGCTGCTGGAGCGACCACATGCCACCTGCACCTCCGCGCACCTCCGCCCCCCCCCCCGCGCGCGCGTGTGTGTGGCGATCAGACCCCGCATGCATGTGACCGGGTCGCGCGCGCGTGTGTGTGTGTGGTGAGAGGCGATCAGACCCCGCATGCATGTGACCGGGTCGCGCGCGCGCGTGTGTGTGTGTGAGTGAGAGGCGATCAGACCCCGCATGCATGTGACCGGGTCGCGCGCGCGCGTGTGTGTGTGTGGAGTGAGAGGCGATCAGACCCCGCATGCGATGTGACCGGGTCGCGCGCGCGCGTGTGTGTGTGTGTGTGTGTGTGTGTGTGTGTGTGTGTGTGTGTGTGTGTGTGGCGATCAGACCCCGCATGCGATGTGACCGGTTCGGACCGCGAGTCCGCTCATCTTCTAAAATAGCGCTGATTATAACAGCGGAGTTATGTGTCCTCAACTTTAAAAACATAACCAGAGTTGTTAGTGCACTAAAAACAGCGTAACTCTTGGAAAAAGGAGCTGCTGGAAGCCAGAACTCAGATAAAAACAGAGCAGGTGGATCTCTGCTTCCCCCGTATGCCTCCCCACACAGCTCAGCTCTGAAGGGGGCTGGACATGGCGCAGTACTGCGCTGAAACCACGCCCACGTGCGACACGCCCCCAGCGTTCTAGAGCAAGGCAAAATCATGTTTTTTCATGATTTTTGAGACTTAATTTTATAAGGAAATCAATGTTTTTAATCAGTCAGATTTATATGGGTGATTAATAACACATATTTATGCCGTGTGACAAAATAAAAACACAAATTTAATTTCACTTTACACGGTCTTTAACAATAATGTTGGAGTCTGCACTGTTTGAATGTAAGCAAGATATTTTGAATCACTGGATGAATTTTATTGAAATTTTCAGAAAATATTTATTACATGTCTACAGTATATCTAATTCAAGAGAGAAGACGCATCAAATCGTCAGAAACCAACACAAAACTGGCTTTAATTTAGTAGTTTAAACCGATATTGAGCCAACAGTTGTCATGGTGGTAGCTAAAAGTCAGTCAAAACACAGAATCTGTATATCTATTTTATAATATTGCATGAGATTGTGTGTAACATTATTTTCAAGGTTTGACCAAAAGAGCCACAAGTCCATCGTTTCTGAACGCAAGCTGACCTTAGTCTATAATTCTGGCATGAAACATGATACGTGACATACATTCCGCCAAAGGAGTTTAATGCAACATGGATGCAAAGCTGAATAATGATGTTCTTGGAAAAAATTGTGCGAGCAAAACTTGAAGTGTTTCTCTGACTATCCCTATTTGGATGCAATTTCCATCTGTTTCTCCAAGCGTTCATAAGGAAACAAGGCAAAACCCCTTTTGTTAATTTTGATCGATGAAGACATGCCACAGGCCCGAGGGCTCTGCTCACCCTGAAGTACTACAAACTCATGTTGTAGTAATACATTTGATTTCTGGTCTGCTGCTTGCAGCCAAATCCTCCAAAAACAATAAACTGGAAATTCAGCTCAGTAATAACAATATGCAAACTCATCAGTCAAAAACTCTGTTTTGAGCCAAAGGCAAACAGTAGACAGCGCGAGAGAGAAAGTCGAAGAGATAAGCAGAATGTCATCATATAATAAACATTTTAGTAATTTCCCTTCTGCTGAAATCTTTTGGCAGAATAAGAATAAAACCATGAATTACACTGCAGCCTGTTGCTCTTTTAACTGTTTTGCGCTCTGTTATATTCCAACTTGTCCTCGGAGTATAATGGAAACACTAATAAATTACAGAACTTATACATTTTTTAGGGAGTTGACATTCAAACCTGAATATAGTTTCATGTTGATTTTGCAACCTCGTGGGTCCTGTTCCAGGTTCTCCTATTATGGAAATTACTGCAGTCTGGAATGTTGTGTTCAGGTCAGGAGGACAACTTTTATTCCTCTCTGGGTAAAAAACCAAAAGATTAGAGCAAAGTGAGGCTGATGCAGCAAAAGTCCTGTTGTAAGCAGGATAGGTATTTAGTCTTTTTTACCTTTAAAAGTCTTCCTCACCATGTGGTTCATTCCAGTGTTCAGCCAGTTTCCTTAAACCTTCCCAAACACATTAACAACACTGATTTATTTAATAACTGTGGCCTTCTTCTAATGTCTTTCCACTTTACTCCAGAAAGCATGGAAAAAATTAGATTTGATGTTTACATGTCTTTTAAAGTCAAAGTCAACTTTATTGTCAGAACTGCAATATGTACAGGACATACACAGGATTGAAATTGCGTTTCTCTCAGTCCCTCGGTGCAACAGTAACTAAACACTAAAACACTGAAACATTTAATAAACATAAGCATAAAATAGTAAAAGTGTAACACTGTCCTGAGTTTTTGCATAGTAGTATAAAAGTATGAAAATATACACCAACACTAAAACACTAAACATTTAATGAACATAAGCATAAAATTAAATAATAAAAGTGTAATACTGTCCTGAATTTTTGCATAGTAGTATAAAAAGTATATCTTTTTATACTTTTTATACTACTAACCTCCACATTATAAACATTACCAGAACTGTCTTCTTCCACCTATGTAATATAACTAATATTAGAAACATCTTATCTAAAAATGATGCAGAAAAACTGATTCATGCATTTAACACATCTAGACTGGGCTATTGCGATGGTTTATAATCTGAGTGTCCAAATACTTCCTTAAAAAGTCCTCAGTTGATCCAAAATGCAGCTGCAAGAGTCTTAACTGGAGTTAGTAGGAGAGCTCATATCTATACAGTTTTAGCTTCTCCCACTGGCTCCTAGCCTGGTTAAAACCAGACCCTTGTCCTTCACTTCGCTTCGTACTAGGGTCTGGGACTTCTCCCATAGACAAGGATTTCTCCGGTAGATTTTTGACCGGACCAATCAGAGAACAGAAGGCGGAGTTTTGTTAGTTTAGCCTGGCGAGGTCCAGGCTATCAGATAAATAGCTCAGAAACCACTCGGTGGATATTTTTTCTGCTACCAGTGTGTAATTATATGGCTCTAATTTACTGACTGTTGGCCTGGATGAAACATTTGAGATAAAATTCGATTTTTTATAATTTATTTTCGTAGCGCACCCGAGGCTGTTTGGAAAATGTCAAACCGAAACAATTTAAATCCAGCAGATTTGACCATTTCGTGAATTGATTTAGGAACTGTTAAGCTCAGGAACCCTTCTGATATAACGTCAGCTAAGAAATATATTTTTTCTCAGCAAAGAAATAATAGTTTTTTACCTTGTTTTCTTGAAAATTCCTTCGTGGCGGCAGCCATTTTAACTGACGACGTCAGTCGACGTCGTTCAAAACTCCGCCTTCTGTTCTCTGATTGGTCCGGTCAAAAATCTACCGGAGAAATCCTTGTCTATGGGAGAAGTCCCAGACCCTAGTACGAAGCGAAGTGAAGGACAAGGGTCTAATAATAATAATAATAATGAATTCCATTTATAATGCACTTTTCATTAATAAAAATCTCAAAGTGCTACAAAGTGTAACAAAGCAAAGATCAAAATAAAACAAGTGATAAAATCAAATAAAATCAATAATAATATCGACTAAGATCAAAGAGGTCTGGTTTTAACCAGGCTAACTGGCTCCCTGTCAAGTCCAGAATTGAATTCAAAATCTTATTTCTAAACTACAAAGTCCTCAACAACCTAACTCCATCTTATATTACAAATATTAATGTCCCATATTTTCCTAACAGAGCACTTCACTCTCAGATTCCAGGCTTACTTGCGGTAGGGTTTCCAAGAGCATAATGGGAGGAAGATCTGTCAGTTATCAGGCTCCTCTCTTGTGGAACTAACTTCCAATTTCTGTCCGTGAGGCTGACACATTGTCCAGTTTTAAGACTACTACCGGTAGGTGCAAGACTTTCCTTCTTGATAAATCTATCTAAAGTTAGGGTTAGCTGGTTATGCTGCTATAAGCTTACTGGAGGCCGAGATAGTGTAGAGGCAGGTTAGCCGGCTCAGGACCAGAAGGTCTCGGGTTCGATCCCCAGTCACGGCATACCTCGTTGTGTCCCTGGGCAAGACGCTTAACCCTGAGTTGCTCCCGGTAGGTCAGGCAGTGCCTTGCATGGCAGTCTACCGCTACCGGTGTATGAATGTGTGTATGAATGGGTGGATGGTTGGTACTGTGATGCGCTTTGGGGTCCCTCAAAGGGGGCTGGAAAGTGCTATATACCGGTAAGTAAGCTCCATTTACCATTTACTGGAGGACAAATTGACCTAATTTCCTTAAACAATTTATTACAATTGAATAGTTTTCATTTTATATTATTTCGATCTGAAAATGTGATTCTAGACCTGCCATTGTGTATCTGTTCCTCCTTCCTGTCCTCTCAAAGGCAGCCGGTCAAAGCAGATGGTCACTTGTCCTGAGCTTAGTTCAGCTAGAGGTTTCTTCCTCATGAGGACGTTTTTCTTTCCACTGTCGCCTCCATGCTTCCTCAAGATGAGAATCTGTGATGAAGTTAAATTCCAAGCAGTCTGCTCCGTGTTAACTTACTTTTTATGTACAGTAAATGAATGTTTCTGTTCAGTGCCCTGAGATGACTTGTTTTGTGAATTGGCACTAAATAAATAAACTGAATTTAATTCAATTTAAATTATTTTGTGAATTGGCACTAAATAAATGCACTGAATTTAATTCAATTTAAATTAGATGGTTTTATTTTCCTCTTGATTGAGTCTTCAGTTGAAGACTTGCCACGTCAGCCTGAGAGTACAAGCATTCAAATTTGGTTTATTGTTAATTTTGTTTGTCTGACTTCCAACACAATGTAGCACTGAGATTATGGTATTAACAAACTAAACATGCAAATGCACCACTAAACTGCTGCATTTCTAAAGAAACACAAAATAAGTCAAATTATAACAAAGTCTCGATTTTTAAGACATAGAATACCTAAACATAATCTAACACATTGCCTCTAAGGTCAGAGGCAATGTGTTCAACATAACGGTACTTCATCTAGCTACCTAACGGTTACCAATGGTGTGCCACAAGGCTCAGTTTTAGGTCCCACTCTTTTTTACTATTTATATAAGTAATGTAGATCAAAACATACCTGACGCATCCTTGCATTTCTATGCTGATGACACTGTTGTTTATTGCAGAGCTAACACAAATGCCATGTTTTTTCAGTTCCTACAGTCTGCATTTGACATCATTCAGTCAAACTTATTCCATATCAAGCTGTGCTAAATGCTGACAAAACCAAAGAGTTGTTGTTTTCCAACAGAAAGTCAGTGACAGCAACTCTTCCTCCTATCTCATCCATGCATGGTGTTCCTATTGAGTTTGTAGATTCTTACAAATACTTGGGAATTTTGGTTGATGCACATCTCTCTTTTAAACCACATATCAAAAATTTGATAAAGAAACTAAAACTAAATACATACATTTGACAATATCAATAGAAAAATCAAAGCAAACATGTTCCTGTTTTTAGTACAGTATTTCACTGATTTATGGCACCCTGAGTTATTGTTTAATACACTACTGTACTCTTATTTTAGCTGAATTTTAACTGTAGTTTATCGTTGTCATTGTTTACTGTTATTGTTGTCTGTACTTTATATGTTCTGTCTGGAGTCCCTTTTGTAAATGAATCTTCATGGCTCAATGAGGCTAGCCTGTAAAAAAAAAGGTTGAATGAATAACAGGGGGGATGTTGGGTTTCATCGAGGCAGAATTGCTTTCCTTTTTTATTTATTCTTGTATTTTAAGTTGTAAGTGTAGCTTTTTTACAAAAATATACAATGTAAAGCATTTCTGAATACAAATCAAGAAGTTATTTTGTCAGAAAGTTGGCTTCAATGAAATGAGAGGCCTAAAATGAGCTGAAATGTTGAAAGATGGACACATTTCTTCTATTATGCCTACAAGAGAAGTCCAAGCATTTGTGCGAGTCTTGTTTCTGGTGACCGAAATGCTTGGAATTCATTTGATTTGTGGAACAAAAATTAAAGTGTCTGGACAGGCTATTGTGCCTCAGCTGGAATTGAATAGACTTACATGGGATTGAACAGATTTGCAGAAAATCAAAACAAAACACGTAATATGTTACGTTACATACGTGCGTCTGCTCTTTGTGGACTTCACATCTGCCTTCAACACCATGATCCCCCAAACTCTGATAGACAAACTATCCACACTTGGACTAAGCCCCTCTATTTGTAACTGGGTCTTAGACTTCTTAACAGACAGACCACAGTCCGTGAAGATCCACAACTTCTCCTCCTCCACCATCACCCTCAGCACTGGCTCTCCTCAAGGATGTGTGCTGAGCCCTCTTCTGTTCACTCTGCTCACATATGATTGTACAGCCACACATCCAGGCTGTCATATTGTTAAGTTTGCAGATGATACAGCTGTGGTGGGATGCATCACAGATAATGATGAATCCAGCTACAGACAGGAGGTGGAACATCTGGAGAGCTGGTGCAAAGAGAACAACCTTCACATGAATGTGAAGAAGACGAAGGAGATGATTGTGGACTTCAGAAGGAACAAACACACCCACACCCCACTGTATATAGGTGGATCTGCGGTGGAGGTGGTCTCCAGCTACAAGTACCTGGGTGTACACTTGAACGATAACCTCAGCTGGAGCAATAACACCACCAGCCTGATCAAGAAAGGTCATCAGAGACTCTACTTCCTCAGACGGCTGAGACGAGCCGGTCTGAGAAGCTCAGTCCTCACCTCGTTCTACAGGTGTGCAGTGGAGAGCGTCCTGTGCTCCAGCATCAACGTGTGGCATGGAGGCTGCACAGTTGCAGAGAGGAAAGCTCTACAAAGAGTGGTGAAGGCTGCACAGAAGTCTGTGGGAGTCAGTCTCCCCACCATCACAGACATTTACACCTCCAGATGCAGAAAAAGAGCCACCTGCATCATGAAAGACCTCACTCACCCAGCACACTCACTCTTTGCACCACTCCCCTCGGGACGGAGGTTGAGGAGCATCAAATGTAGAACCACTAGACTGAGGAACAGCTTCTACCCTGAGGCTGTCAGACTCATGAATAAATAAATAATAAGAATAAACACTGCAAAATGTCACATCATGCTGATACTGATCTGTTTCTTGTTGCTGCGTTCATCTGTGACCATCTGCTCATGTTCGTGCTGCTGTTTATAATGATGTTTTTCTACTACATTAGGGCTTAGTGTATTACTAGCTGATGTCTCTCTTAGTTAATCCTAGATGTTATTATTGTTTTTCTCTTGCATTTGTTGTTGGATGTAACTGGGACCCTGTGTACATAATCTCGTTTTCAACACATGTACTACATGCGGTGCAAATGACAATAAATTCTCTCTGACTCTGACTCTGACTAATGGAGCCTGTCAGCATTGTTTCCTGGGAGCTGAGCTGGAGAGGGGAAACCTTCAGAGAGAAGGCTAATCGTTTGCAGATAAAGAGTCCAGTCTAAGTAAAAGCAAGAATTTGTGCCTTTTTTCTCTGGGCCAGTGAACAAGTCTGTCCATCTGCAGGGTTTTCAAACATTGAGCTGATTCTACAGTATGGCTGCAGGAATGTATTTCAAACTAGATTTGAGACTTTGCTGAGCAGTGGATATGCACTAAAATTAGCAAATTGGTCCATTTGGTGCATTAATTCATTGAGAAGGACTGTGACCTGAAAGAGTCCAATGTCACATTCTCACATGAACATTTGCAAAGAAAGCAACAGTCAGGTCACTCATTTGTCACATTTCCAATTTAAAAGTCAAAACTGTCTTTCACCAAACCACAAACTTGTCTCATGGATCTTGTTGGAAGATATCCAAGGACCTCAACCTGCTGAGCTTGTCCCATGATTTCTATCAGCCTCGATTATTTTGTCGCTTCATATTTGTATATATTCTCCTCGAGCCCATTCATAACTGATTTATTTGTATTGTTTATCAAGCAAAAGCTAATTCTTGTCCTTGTTGGGTCAAAGGTTTAACCCCCGGAGCTGCCTGTCTCATGATAGATGACTTTACTCACTCATCTATCCAAAGCCCTGGACAGCCCCCTTCTTATCCATACTTAAGAGAAAATCCCCAAAACACACTTGTCCAGTGTGCACATGCACACAATTATTGTAGCTGACCTTGTATAAAGGTTGCAACATCAATATAACTCCCAAATGCCTCCTTAATCCTGTTCTGCAGGGGAAAAGGAATAAATGGAAGTTAGGACCACACTAATGTATGACTGAGCGCGGTTTCAAACCAGGAAAAAAAAGGACACTTTAGAATGATAGTAGTGCTGTATACACAAGAATATGTCATGTGCTTCAATCTGAATGGAGTCAGTCTGTTACACTTTGACAGGAAAACCAGCTCCTTTTGGAGCGGCAGTAGTTGATCTCGGCGTGTGCTCACATGTTTGCAGGTTTCAGTTTGACATCTTCTGTTTCTCAGTAATACGTCTACTTTCCTGTAACTGGTTATTCCAGACTGAGTGAAGCCTTTTCTTTACATCAGGTGGATTTATACTGCAGGTGTATGTTCTGCGATTGGTGTGTTCTTACTTCATTTAAGTTGAGAAAGTTCCCCCCAGAGTGTCCAGCCGGAGTCTGATTACAAATTTTCTCCCACAACTAACATAAAGAGCCAAAGACAAGTGGTCAACCTTTGACCTTGCAGATCAGGCTGGCATTCATTGCTCTATTTAAATATTATTCTCTTGAGAATCAGAAGCTGGAAACTACTTAATGTCAGCAAAGTAATTCCACCTGTCTGCGTGATACTGTCTGTATTTGTTATTAATTACTATTCTTCCTCTGTTTTCCTGTTTCTGGAGCATCAGTTGCAAGATGCCAGGCAGTGCCATGATGTCCTGCGCCTCTCAGACTTCTATCAAAGGGCTCATCTGTTGACAAAAGTAAGGCTAATATTTACTATATTGTATTTAGTATTACTACAACGATTACAGCTAAGTACAGTATCTCAAAGTAGAGATGCTTAGCTGTAAAGTTTTATTTAAAATAAAATGTTTGAACCATGTCTTTAAACAAATAGTTAAATGTTGCCAAAATGTAAGGCTAACTATATTGTATTTAATTTTACAACTATTACAGCTAAGTATATCAGAAGACATACTTAGCTGTAAAGTTTTATTTAAAATAAAATGTTTGAACCATGTCTTTAAACAAATAGTTAAATGTTGCCAAAATGTAAGGCTAACATTTACTATATTGTATTTAATTTTACAACTATTACAGCTAAGTATATCAGAAGACATACTTAGATGTAAAGTTTTCTTTCAAATAAAATTTGTTTGAACCATAACTTTAAACAAATAAAAAGTTGAACACTAAATATTGGCATGTCCTTTTTTGCAGTCTGTGAGGAACATTGAAGCAAAGGACGTCCGTCTCTTCATTGTTGGTGATCCTGCATACCTGCTGTTGGACTGGCTCGTCAAAGGATACCCAAACTCTCCTCGTCTGACTCCTCAACAAGTCATTTAATGTTTACCTTGGCGCTGTCAGGTGGAGGTAGAGATGACCGGGTTTCTGAAGTCACAGTGGAGAGTTCTTCTAAAAAGATACTGTACTTATGTATTTGTGTTCACATGCAGTTAACATTTGTATAAAATTATTATCACAATAAACAACTGCAAGTAATACTAGTGAACATCTGAGCTCTTTAATGGACCAAACATTTTAACACATTCTTGTAAACAGTTGAAATTGCTTGTTTGAAACATGTTTCATTCTTAGTGCAATTTGAGGTGTATCAGAAAAACATAAAAATTAAACGTTCAAAACGTTTGTACAAAACAGACGATGTGCACAGATCACATCTTGTAATGATAACAACAAAATTTCTTTGGTCATTTAAAAACTACAGTAACCTGTAATTCAGTAACTTCTTTATCAACTCATCACATACTTTCACAATTTCAATGTATGCATGTGATTTCGGACAACAAAATTGGTGACAAAATAATCGATTTTACTTCCAAAATGTATGTTTCTGTATCCTGATAGAACAGCAAATGTGTTTTTATCCTGTGAGTCATGCAGAAACTCAGAGTCCTTATTAAACCACCTGACTGTATTAAGTTAGGACATGTACCTTAATTGTACCATAAACTATCAATCCTAATGTCTGTGTAAAAAATACATTTACAGATCTGTCAGGGGACAAAGAAACATGGTTGTGGAGAATTGAAACATTTTCAAATCAGTTTTGAGTTGTTCTAAAGCACATGTGTGAACTTCTTGGGATTCCTAAGACGTGGGACTCTTGCATCTTCTGCCACCTGCCACCATCACCTGCCACCATCACCTGCCACCATCACCTGCCACCATCACCTGCCACTGTCTGTTGTGTGCTGCTGCCAGCTGCCTCTTCAAAGCTGGACTCATCATCTGAAAAACAAACAAAATAAAGTTTAACTGGACCCCTGATATGTTGAAATGTGTTAGGTTAATTATCTGGTTAGTTGGAGTTTTAATGTACAATACAGTATACTGTAGTTCTATGCTAGCACTACAGCTACTCTTATTTCTTATTATAATTACATTTTTAACATATTTGTTGTTTCTAATTACTCCAGGTAATACAGTACAGAGGGTTAATGTGTTTTGAAGAGTCTAACTTACCACAAAGGATGCTTTGCTCCTGGTTAGCTTCCTCTCCTCAGATTCCTCTCCTCCTCATCACCTAGATCCACACCGCTGCCTGCTGTGTTGGAAGTGGCAGATCTCTCATCAGTTCATCAATACGTAAAATAAAAAAGTGGTGGGGTCGTAGCCACTTGTCCCGTTTTTGTTTTTAGCTTTGTAGCACTTAGCTTTAGCTTTAAGCTCTTCCAGCGATCTCCAGCTTCTTCCAGCTTTTCATGTACTTGTTTGAATAACTACACGTTCGGTCAAGGCGTTCGATAGTTTTGAGCTATTTTAACGTTTCCATTACAAATGTTGCATCGCTCACCGACCAGTTTTACTTCCCCACCATGCGTTAGCATCTACCCACTAGCCAGCCCAGGCGGAGAAGTAAACACTTTAAGAGGTCATCCATGCCGTCCTCCTGAAACTTCCTGCCGAGTCATTTAAAATGGTTTCTGTGCACATTTTAGCAAACGGGCACAGGTTACCTCCTCTTTGAGCTCTGTCTTTTCAAAAATGTTCAATTTAAGGACGTATTGCTTAAGGGGGATTGCAGAGAACATTCTTAAGGAGTGACCCAGCTCTTTGGAAGCCTGGGGTAAGGACGTGGGCTTATTTTTTCCGCTCTAGGTAGTTGGATGGAACCCAGCCCTTTCGAGGAATCGGGCTGTCCTGCACCTGGCAGTACCACCATCCATTGGGGTTTCTCTCCAGGACTTCCAGACACGTTCCTTCCGTGAAGCCCATCGTCTCCTCGTCGCCACGGTAGTCCGCGATGGACACGTACACGTCTCTGCCGAGGTTGTTGTGGATCAGCTGGCTCTTCTCGATGGGTTTGGGCCGAACGGTGGACACGGGGATCCCGTTGCGTTGGTTGGCTCGGCTTAGGACATCTTGGGCGTTGCTTGTGCTGAACGCGTTCCCCGAGGAGCCCAAAGTGGAGCGCTCGACGGGCCTCGTGTT
>JBBPBX010071075.1:0-18418 GCA_038048925.1 Garcialebias charrua | reverse complement strand
CAACCAGCAATTCAAGTCACCACTGAGTATCAATGAGTATGTGTTTAGGTCCGGGAGCAGTGAAAATAATTTCTCAAAGAAACCAACATCATCCGTATTTGGGGCATAAACGTTAACTAGCACTACTGGTGTGTTGTACAATTTACCGGAAACAATCACAAAACGACCATATTTATCTGAGTTAACTTGAAAAGGTTCAAATGAAATGTCTTGACTGATGAGGATCGAGACGCCCCGAGCCTTTGCTCGAAATGAGGAATGGAAACTCTGCCCGTGCCATGTTTGCAGTAATCGTTTGCTATCGTCACTTCTAATGTGAGTCTCCTGCAGGAAAGCAATGCCTGTATTTAACTGTTTTAAATGAGAGAGCACCTTCCTTCTCTTGACGGGGTGGTTCAAACCTTTGACGTTCCAGCTTGACAACACCAACTGACCACTCATATTACTAATAATTTGTATAAGAAAGGTAGGTAATACAGTCTAATGTGTTGATGGCTGTGCAGTTCTTGGCAAAGTGAAAGAAAATATAAATTAATGGCAGTGATGGACCCCCCACCCCCCTCCCTTTCCCACCCTGGACAGCTGCAACAGACAGAAGCAGCAAGCTCCATAGAAATTAAAAATAAGTCTCCTGTCTAACTTTTAAACTAGTGCTCCAGTATCATAAGAGGGAAAAAAATGTATAAGCACCTCATGCAAGGCCAAAAATGTACACATAGATGTGTGATCACGCATACACATATAAACAAAGTTAAATTAATCCTAATCCTAAATTAAATCTTCAATCAGTCCAAGACCAATTCAAGATTCAATTCAAGATAGTCAACAGGTAAACAAGAAGAGGAAAAATGTTAATAGTTCAAAATAATATATTGAAAACATTATATATTTCACCCATTTTTATACATGGATAGGCCTACTTCAATTATTTATGTGCCTAAATACAAAACCAGAAAGCCCCACCAAAAAAAAAAAAAGTCTCAGATAATCAGAGTATGGGCAGAGTCCTGCTCATCTGTTCGTCACCTCATGTAAACAAAAGTTTAGTGTAAACATAAACAAAGCCAGTGCGGGAACAGCGCGTTGCACATCAGTCAAAAGAAAAGTTAAATATTACTGTACTTGCGCTGTTAAGCCTGAGGTAACTCCTGTCTAACTTTTAAACTAGGGCTCCAGTATCATAAAAGGGGGGGAGAATTAAAAAAAAAAAAAAAAAAATTATAAGCACCTCACAAACTAGTTTAAAGTATGCAAGGCCAAAAAATGTATACACATAAATGTGTACCGGTAATCACGCACACATATACAAACGTAAAGTTAAATTAATCCCAATCTCAAATTAATTATCAATCAATCCAGGACTAACCCAAGATTCAGCTCAAAATAGTCAACAGGTAAACGAGAAAAGGAAAAATGTTTCATTTCAAAAATGTTAATAGTTCAAAAAAAGCCGCAACTAAAAAAGTCTCAGATAATCAGAGTATGGGCAGAGTCCTGCTCATCTGTTCCTCACCTCATGTAAAGAAAAGTTTAGTGTAATAATCAAAGCCAGTGCGGGAACAGCGCATTGCTCATCAGTAAGAAGAAAAGTTTAAATATTACTTGCGCTGTGAAGCCTGAAAGGTGTCCATGAACTTCTGCGCCTCCTCGACCGAGCCCAACCACTTTCTGTGTCCAGCAGGTAAAGTCACGCGGAGTCGAGCAGGAAAAAGCAGAGCAGGTTTTAAACCCAAAGAGTACAGCGTAGCCATCACTTCCTTATATTCCACTCGCTGGTTGAGGACTTCTGGGCTGTAGTCTTCCACGATCCGCACCGGTTTCCCCTGGTATTCAAGCCTGCCTCTGCGTCGAGCCTCCCGGATCATGAGCTCCTTCACCTGGACCCGGTGCACTCGCAGGATAACCGGGCGCGGCCGCTGGTCCGAGGCGGGTTTCGGGGCGAGGGTTCGATGGGCCCGGTCCAGTTCGGGTGGAGAAGGAAGCGTGTCACGCCCGTAGATGTCGCACAGCAGGTTGGAAAAGAAGTCTGTGGGACGTCCGCTTTCAATAGACTCCGGTAAACCCAGAACACGAATATTCTGCCGTCTGTTTCGACTTTCTAAATCTGCTAATTTAGATTTTAGTCTGGCGTTTTCCTCCTGCAGAGTTGAGCAGGTGTTTTCCACCTCCGACATGCGCTGGCTCAGGTCGTTAGTGACAAGTTCCAGTGATGACACACGCTGGCCGTGTTCCTCCACCGCGAGCCGGGTCTGGTCCAATTTGAGATCCAGCTGGTGAAAAGTTTGTTTAAACTCAGCTGACAGAGCCGCGCGGTGCTCCTCGAGCAGCGAGGTAATTGCCTCGAGGGTTATTAGGCCAGCGTCATCCTTCTCAGCGTCCTTCTTCGATCTTGTCGACTTTTGAGACATTTTCAATCCAAAATCTTCAAAAGAGATGCTTGATGGAAGTTGTGTGCGTGATAATAGGCAAAAAATATTACATATAAAGGGCTTGGTGGTACTAAAAAATAAATTTTACCCGGAGCACTGGCAAGTGCGACTCACTCCATCTCACGACCACACCCCCCCTCGCACCATAATTATTTTTGACAATAGGTTATTCTGTTTGAATTAGAATTATAATTTTAAATGTAATAATGACTAACGGATTAAAATATTTAAATTAAAATCAATTTGTTATCAATGCCGTTTTCTAACACTACAATATTAATATGAAGATCTCAAACTAAAACCAACTTAAATTATGAATTAATTTAAGTTTAATTTGTCTCGGTAACGCAGACTTTACCTTGACCTCCTCCTGTTGCAGTCATAGAGCTCCGATAGCTCAGTGAGATGAGCGTTGGCTCGTCGTTCCGAACCTTATGGGTTCAATTCCCACATGGGACAACGTTTTTTTTTTCTTTTAATTCATTCCAGATTTAAAAAACACAAGAAAACTATTTACAATACAACAAGAAATAAAGCATAAAGTTTTTTTAATCTGGAATGAATAAATAATCTAAAGAAAGAAGGAAAAAAAATAGTCATACCTTGTGGGAATCGAACCCACGAGGTCTAGATAAGGTTAGGAGCAGCTAACGGCGCACTGCGTTACCCAGTGAGCCACCAGGACGTGTGTATATTTTAAGGTCCACATTTATTATAAACAAACATTCTTTGGCTTTAGCTGGTCCCTTATCCCATGAGTGACGCTGCTAAAAAGGACAGATTTTCTTTTCTCGATCTCGGAGAGCAGAACTTCAATCTCCGCACCAGTAAAGTTATCCTTTTTACTTTCCGCTGTCATTTGTATGAACGGACACTTCCTGCTCTCTGAGGCAGGAAACGTAGCCTTATATGGTGTTTTGAGGGGTGGGAATTATGTAAATAACCTCTCCGCGTGCACGCGCAGGTGGATAGAACAGGTGGAATTCATCATACGTACGCAGCTCATTTACACACTTTTCCTGAGGATAGAAGAGTTTGTTGAATCTGACATGGCATGTTCGTACGAACGCTTCGTACGAACAAAAGTAAGAGAAATTTAGGATAAAAATACGAACATGTTCTTGCATGAGGCCCATTGTGAACACCTCCTTTCTTTCAGAAGTCCACAATGATCCCTCTTTACATTGTTTATAACGTCATGGTTGAGGTTACACAGTCACTAGTTGAAAAACGATTACAAAGTTACATTTTTTTCTCAAAGAAACAAATAAGTTTTAGCCGATTGCAGATCGCCTGTCTTGTTGGAGTGATAGGTGGAAACAATGAGTAGAGCCATGTTTTTTTTTATCTTTGTAATTTATAGGATTTTAGTTTCATCATTTCCAGGAAATACACTTTGACATGAGAAAAACTGGAATATGAGGGAATACTAATGTGAATGTTAACATTCCTTTTTCAGGTTCTGTTACTTGCAGACCTGTGGCTGTGTGTTTTCGGAGAGAGCCCTGAAAGAGGTCAAGACAGAAATTTGTCACAAGGTAGGTATTATTATTATAATTAAAATGTATTTTTTGTTTCCACATCATTGCAAAGCTCCTTAAACTAGTTTTTCTTATTGCAAATAAATAACCGATCATAATACATTAAGATGACACCGTTGTATTATAGCATTGACAGTTTCAAATGTACAGCCTTGCTGCTAATAAAGGAGCACTGGTGATTTTAAAATACCAGCTCTCTGTAAAAGGTAAATGTTTTATGTACTTGTGAAATTGAAGACACTAGATATAGAATTATTATACTTCAGCTATTAAAAAAATATAAACAACTACAAATAAAACTGACATCTGATGTGTCAGACCAATTATCATTTTAATTGCATAATAATTTGTCCAGAAAGTTTTTGAAAAGTGCTGTTTAAACAAGCTTTAGTGAAGTGAATCACATCTGTCTCTAGTTCCATGGGAAGCGGATACCCTACTTCATTATATACATTTAGATGCATCATACTACTGTGTCCTTTTTATTGTCATTTGTTTATATTTTAGTTCCACAATCTTTTTTCTGAAGTATTTTCTGACCCATTGGAAGCCACATGGGAATCTCACAGTCAGCTCTTGAACCTATTTTTAGATCTTACATGTCAGGATTCTGTGGGTTCTAAAGGCTGAAGTCACCGTTTCCCATGCACAGACTATTTTGAGACATTAAGGCAGTCAATGTTAGCCATTCTTTGTTGCTGTTCTCCTAAGTAAAAGTATCTTGGTATTGGTCAAAGACAAGGTTTTTGAGTTTGTCGTAAAAATAAAACCACTAGAAAAGTTACATGTCTTGTCATACAGTATTTAATATTTTTATTCTGCATTTTGGCGGCGTGTCCTTGTTTAAATTTTTACCCATATTTTGGCTGTTCTGAATTTAATGTTGATATATTTCAAATGCAGAAAGCTTGGAAAAATATTAAGTTAAATATTTTGACACCCCTTGTCCATTTTTTGTGAATACCTGTGCATTTTTGTGATAAGATTATCCAAGAATTCTGATGGCCCATCATAAAGTAATGAAAGACAAATAGGAGAAAATCAACTAGTTATTACACAAATATTGAACATGATGTGTGGTTGTTGTTACTTTTGGTATTGTTTGGAAATGCATAGCTCCTGTCTTCCATGTTGCACATTTTAATAAAAGTGTCACAAACTGTGGTCAAGTTTAAATCTAAAATACTAATTTAAATTTAACGCTTTGATATTCTCAAAATTCAAATAAAAACTTGAACTTAAGCAATAAAAAAACCTAAATCACAATTTGTTCAACCCTCACTTGGATATTTTCCACTTTAATTTAAAATCAAGTGAAAATGTTACAATGTGCAATAGATGAGGAATAAAGTGAAAATCAACTTACAAAACATGCCCTTACGGTTTATGCCTTCTCATTTCTAAAACGATAATATATTTGGGGGAAAATAGCCAATAAATGGTTCAACAAGTGCAATAAAAACTGAACATCATACATACTGGTAATTATACAGAATTACATTTTTGAACCTAATCTTTATATTATTTTGTAATTTCTTTAATATGTTTAAATGAAGCATACATAAAAACAAACAATATTTCAGTTTTTATATATATATAAAAAAAAAAAAAACGTTTGTCATTACTCCGTGCAGTTCTTCTGTTATCTGCTCTATTTTTTTTCCACTCACATTTCTTGACACATACATCTTCTTGCAATTAGTCTACCCCACATTGTTTATCATGTCAACAGTGTTCTCATGCTCCAGCACTGCTGTTGTAGAAGCCGCTGACACCACCGTTCAAAGTGTCTTGTGTAGCTAGCAGCCATGATGGTTCTTCAGGAACAGTTGCCTTGCTCAGCACTTTGTTTCTGTGCCACTGTTCCAGACAGTCTAATGCTTCGGGATAAGTATCACTATCAAATTTATTGGCAAACATGCTGTTTCTGTTGATGATCCATCGAAGATCTTCCAGTCCATAGATGCAGATGCCTCGTACATAATGTCCTAAAAATGATATCAGCAGTTGAGGACATTTGCTCTATTAGGATTTTTGTTGTTGTTTTGTGCTCTTTAGAAGCTGTTTGCTGTTTAGTAGACTTGGAGATGGTGACTTTATTTGGAATGTCTATGTCACATATACTGTATTAATCAGCATCTCCAAAAGATCACCAGAACTAAAGCTGTGAGTAATGTAACACAACAAAAAGTAAATATATATTTTTATATTACCTTTGCAACCATCATGTTTTTGTCCTTCTTGATCCCACCACTTAATTGCCCGGATATCTCCATCCCACCCTCCGTCTATCCAGTTGCCAGGAGCTTCTTCATGTAATTAAAGAAAAAGAGTAATTATTTTGTGGCCTAACAAACATTTAACACTTACTAAAATTCAATTCATTGTGTGTGTTGGTTGCAACTACAAACACATTGTGTAAAACCTAGAAAAAAAGTGATATTTAGATCTTATCTGTGTTGATTCTTACACTTTTTGAAATTCCTTTAGAAAGTTTTTCTTGTGTGATCGTGTTTAGCTGTCAGAGGGATTGCATCAGTTGCAAATGAATTACGTAGTTGAGTTTGATTTTGTATTTATGTAAGGTCACATTTACTACAGTTGTGGGAATCATAAATGACTTTCTAGAAAATTACAGTACAGTATTTGTTTTTTTGTGAATCCATTTATTTTTGTTTATTAAAGTTGCCATTTTTCTAATAAATAGATTTCTTGATTCTGTACCTGCAGATCAGCAGTATAATACTCTGTTTCCGGTCATCAGCCAAGCAATTAATGCATCCCTGCTTCCTTTTTCCAGTAAATAGAATTGTAAAGCCACTCATCGAGTTTTTCTTAAGATATGATCTGAATGGTGGCATTACCTATTAATAAAGAAGATTAACTCTTTGCAAATACTGATCCCAGATTTACCAGTCAAGTTATCTGTGCACCTTAAAACCGAACTTATATTCTCTCTTGTGTTCAGCAGTTTGTGATTTGTGTAGTACGTATCTGTATATAGTGTTTGTTAACAGTGAGGATATTTTAGTTTTATGACTTTCTAAAAATGCGTTTACTTCTTTAGCAGTTTTTGGAGTCTGTTTAAAGCTGCTATATGTAACTTTTCTAAAAAATATATTTTTAACATATTTCTTCACTCTGTCACTATCTCCTGACAGACTGATGTTAGACAAGTAATCTCTGAAAAAAACTATAGTCCCCTTGCTTCTCCAGGTGGTACTAAAAGCATTTCTAAAAACCCACAGTGACCCGCCGTTAACCAGCCAATAAAAACAGAGTTTTTAACCAGCCAATAAAAACAGAGCTTCTCACGCTCCTAACCCCGCCTGTCCCAGCCCCAGCGGCCGCGCACGTTCTCGTTCAAAGGATTGCAAAGCGATGCAGGACTGTTTTGTATGTGACACAAATGTATTAAATTCCCCTTCTTCATCCCTGATCTGGACTTTTCTTTTGTTTTTTTGCCAAAAGTCAAGTGATCGCTTCCTCCTCCGCTGACTCCATGACTGAAATGATGAGGAAATGAATGAATTTGTCACGAGCGAATTAAACTCGGGTTCAACGTGGCTGCGCGAGGCTCTGCAGATTTCCTGGTGTTCTGGTGTGCTGGACCAGCGCTCCATGTTTTTATTTTATTTTTTTAGAACATTTTATTAACATATAAACATAGAAATTCGCAGCGGCTGCGACAGGACATGCAGTGGAGGCGGAGCTATGGAGGCTGAGCTGAAGTTCAGCCGAGAGCAAGGGGGAGGGACCAGAAACGTGTCTGTTCAAAATTTTTCTAAGTTCCAGCGTGTTCCAAAAACTACATATAGCAGCTTTAAACAAGTTGTTTGTGAATGCTAGTTTTACAAACGTCCTTTCACACAAATGCAATACAAGAGGATGCAACATTTCCTATTAAAATGCATTCACATGACCACAATCAATCAATCTGCCATACCAGGCTTCAGTCTATGCACTTATGGTCAGACCACTTTTCTTTGGACCAATCGTTATATAGTGACTGTAGCAATACATCACATAAGTGACCTCTTTGTTAGTTGCCTCCTATAACTCGGAAAACAAAAATCTGTCATCCTACAATCAGTTGGCCATAAAAAAGGCAGGTGCACTTGTCTTTTTGCTTGCCCACTCACTCCTTCACATTTTAATGCCATAAAAATAAAAAAATCTTGATGTGCTATAATTCTGATCACTTTTAAGCTCCATTCATCTGTTTTCTTTACCCAGTTCTACTTTTCGGCTCATGGGGAGCTGATGCTTATTTCCAGCAGTCACTGTACGAGAGAAGGACAACACCTTGAACAGGTTGCAAGTCCATCACAAAGCCACATAGAGACAAAACAAACAATCATTCACACTCTCATTCAGAACTAGGGACAATTTAGAGTTATCATTTTACCTAGCATGCATGTTTTTAGCCTATAAGGAAACTGAAGTACCCAGAGTAAATCTACATGTCACCCAGAAAGGCCCCAGGCTGGGAAGTGATCCTACAACCTTCTGACACCCCAGCTCTAACAACTATCTTGCCCCAATTTCAAACTCAATAATTATAATATTTTAATAATGAGGATTTTTCATGTGGCTTTGTAAAAGAAACAAGGTACCTTTTATGTGATTGAGTGTCACCCAGTAGTGTTCGTCTGGACTGAATGTATCTTTGGACCATTCCAAGAGGTCTAGAGCTATGGGGTTCTTCAGAACAAAGTCCACAAAGGCCCTTGTGAGAGCATAGTATGCTGTTCCAAAGTAAATTTGTAAATTGTGAGGAGGAGGCCCTTTTTTCATTTGTGGACTTTTCAAAGCTACATGTGACCCTATGATTTCCTTATACTGGAACTGTGTCCTGTACTTCATAGCCGCAGGCTGTTTGACCCCAGGTGTCATGTTTTTGTCTCTCCACTGTTTGCTCCGCAAGTATTGCACGAGTTCCAGGTTGCTCTTGATGGGGAAATCCTGTCCACACAAATTTATCACTTTCCTCCAAGCTGTCTTTGAATTTGATAGATCCTTCATGCAGTTCAAATCAGCTTGCAGGCGAGAAAACCCAGCGTATGTCACGGTCTCGCTGCGGCTGGAGAGGAATATATTTTGAAAGCAGCTAACAAGCTTATGTATGGTAACCTGGTACTCCCGTGGTGCTTTTGCATCAACATGAATACAGTAGACATTTTGTGGCATGTAAATGGCTCGCAACATGCGAATAAAAAGCTCCAGGTCTTTGTGAACAGTGACAATGAAAGCTAAAGGGTAGTCCTCCTCTTCACGACTGAGCGGTCTGTTGATAAAGTGTAAGTCTTTCATCAGTCTTGAACACTTCAGATACCTACTGAGGATATAGCTTTTGACCTGTAGACACAAGAAATTTAAACTTAAAAGATCAGTCTATACAAGTTATTTATCAACACATTCCATTTCTATTCTTTTTTCCCTACTTTGTCTGATTGTTACTCGTATACAGTATTTTCTGGTGTATAGGTCGCACCTGTGTATAGGACGTATTGTCCAATTATCACCAATAGATTGGAAAAATCCCTAGATAGGTCGCACTGGTGTATAGGTCGCACCTACGTTTAGCTCTGCTGCAAATGTCTGCCACAGGAGCGCACAGCAAGGCTTTTAAGAAGATTAACACTTAAAAACAATTATTTGTTTGATAAAAATTATAGCAAATATATGTCTGAGCTGAACTTTTCCTTAATAAATGAACGTAATTGTGAAATGAGCTGGATTTAAACATTTGTTTCACCGAAAGTAATAAGCCATATATAGGTCGCACCTGAGTATAGGTCGCAGGCCTTGAAAAAAACATAAAAAGGTGCGACTTATACACCGAAAAATACGGTACTATGATGCAATTTTTTTTGCATTTAGATAGGTCAAATGAATAAGGACATATTGCTTGCTGTGATTTACAATGTCAAACTGGAAGTTGAAAGTGGATAAAATTGAAAAATTAAAAATCGAACCATAAGCTTTTATAAATATATATATTTTTTTATATATCTATGGTATACACCCCTCCCAGTAAATGAGGAAAATGCCTACCTGGCAGTCAAGCCGATACCATAATCCTTTGTTTTCTGAACTAGACAGAAACGGTCTACATTCAGCTGAGAAGGGTCTGCAGCTTGGAGAGTGTAGATATTTTTGCTCAGTTGGCTTTCTAATCCTCAAATAAATTAATGAACTCATAATAATACCCATCCCAAGGCATAACAGGAAGCTGCACTTTGTCCTTTCAAGCTGGCACATAATAATCCAGTTTCTTTGTTGTATTCCAGCGCCACCAAAGTTTAAGCTCCTGAAACAAAAATATCCAGTTATGATATTTGCAAAATATTTCCAGATCCTTGGGGAATAATAAATGGGGTTACCGGTAAACATGTAGGTTGAATCTAATTATTGAAGCCAGTTTTTAGTCTAAGGCACCAAATCTTGTCTAATAATATATACTGTATCTGACACTTCCATTGTCTCTGGCTCTTCTTTTATACTCTGCATTTCTGTATTGTACATTAGTTTTTGCAGTAATAGATTACATTTAGAGTCCCTGAATTAAAACTAGAAAAATATAAAAAATGTTAAATTATAGATACATGTTCTGCTTCATTTCTGTATAATACACCACAAACTACAAAGTGAAGCAAAACAAAGCACAATCAATAACAAATACAGGTCCTTCTCAAAAATTAGCATATTGTGATAAATGTCATTATTTTCCATAATGTAATTATAAAAATGAAACTTTCACATATTTTAGATTCATTGCACACCAACTGAAATATTTCAGGTGTTTTATTGTTTTAATACTGATGATTTTGGCATACAGCTCATGAAACCCCAAAATTCCTGTCTCAAGAAATTAGCATATCATGAAAAAGTTCTGTAAACGAGCTATTAACCTAATCATCTGAGTCAACGAATTAACTAAATACCTGCAAAAGATTCCTGAGGCTTTTAAAAACTCTCAGCCTGGTTCATTACTCAAAACCGCAATCATGGGTACGACTGCCGACCTGACTGCTGTCCAGAAGGCCATCATTGACAAGCAAGAGGGTAAGACATAGAAATAAATTTCTGAACGAATAGGCTGTTCCCAGAGTGCTGTATCAAGGGACCTCAGTGGAAAGTCTGTGGGAAGGGAAAAGTGTGGCAGAAAACGCTGCACAACAAGAAGAGGTGACTGGACCCTGAGGAAGATTGTGGAGAAGGGCCGATTCCAGACCTTGGGGGACCTGTGGAAGCAGTGGACTGAATCTGGAATAGAAACATCCAGAGCCACCGTGCACAGGCGTGTGCAGGAAATAGGCTACAGGTGCCGCATTCCCCAGGTCAAGCCACTTTTTAACCAGAAACAGTGAATACAAGCAGCAAGTAGCAGCGCCTGACCTGGGCTACAGAGAAGCAGCACTGGACTGTTGCTCAATGGTCCAAAGTACTTTTTTCGGATGAAAGCAAAGTTTGCATGTCATTCGGAAATCAAGGTGCCAGAGTCTGGAGGAAGACTGGGGAGAAGGAAATGCCAAAATGCCAGAAGTCTAGTGTCAAGTACCCACAGTCAGTGATGGTCTGGGGTGCCATGTCAGCTGCTGGTGTTGGTCCACTGTGTTTTATCAAGGGCAGGGTCAATGCAGCTAGCTATCAGGAGATTTTGGAGCACTTCATGCTTCCATCTGCTGAAAAGCTTTATGGAGATGAAGATTTCATTTTTCAGCACGACCTGGCACCTGCTCACAGTGCCAAAACCACTGGTAAATGGTTTACTGACCATGGTATTACTGTGCTCAATTGGCCTGCCAACTCTCCTGACCTGAACCCCATAGAGAATCTGTGGGATATTGTGAAGAGAAAGTTGAGTGACGCAAGACCCAACACTCTGGATGAGCTTAAGGCCGCTATCGAAGCATCCTGGTCCTCCATAACACCTCAGCAGTGCCACAGGTTGATTGCCTCCATGCCACGCCGCATTGAAGCAGTCATTTCTGCAAAATGATTCCCGACCAAGTATTGAGTGCATAACTGAACATAATTATTTGAAGGTTGACTTTTTTTGTATTAAAAACACTTTTCTTTTATTGGTCGGATGAAATATGCTAATTTTTGAGACATGAATTTGGGGTTTTCATGAGTTGTATGCCAAAATCATCAGTATTAAAACAATAAAAGACCTGAAATATTTCAGTTGGTGTGCAATGAATCTAAAATATATGAAAGTTTCATTTGTATCATTGCAATATGGAAAAAAAATAACCTTTATCACAATATGCTAATTTTTTAGAAGGACCTGTAAACCATCTTCATGTGTTGGTGTACTGTACTGTACTTTGTACATGTTTAAAAAATTTATAAATAATAAATTTAACTTGTACACATTTTTTTCTTTTTTAACAAGAATGTCTCTTTTTAGTTGCTCACATCTTTTTGTATTCTTCAGCAACATAGTTTTTGTCCTAAAGCCACAGCTCATCACTGATTGGTTTATGCCTTGAACAACATACATTTTTGAAAAGTTGCAGTGCTTTAGTGGAACTACTAAAACCAGAAGAAAAAAAAATCTCAACTGTTTTCATTACCAACATGAAAGTACAGTAGTTGGATATGGTACTTTGTTTCCACAACTGTGATTATTTTAAGATTTCTTGAAATAAATGTAGATATTTAGGGATGATTTTTATTCCCATGGCTGAAACAAATAACGTGCAGAAGTAACTTTGCAACAGGTGAAAATTAGAGTCATTCACTACTTTCTGCTATTCTGATCGAAACTGTTTCCTTTTTTTTTTTTTTACTTTTTTTTTTACGAGTGCTTGATGCTTGTTTTATTTTACAAGGCTGAACTGTCAAGCAGGCACATTATGGAACAAATTAATCAAATGTGGTGGTTCAATTTGACTATTGATGAATTGTGCAAAGGACCTGAATGAGTGGATACTTTATTAATCGTTCTCTTAACATCCTTTTCTGTTTTTTTTTTAATTTTTTTTTTTTTTACCTAAGATAATTAGCCATATGACACCTTAGTGCTTTTCATTTAGTCTTATCCCCCTGGTTTTATATTTTTGAATATATTGCTGGCTTTATTATATCTTAAACATAGTTATATTTAAGTATTTAGATTTAATCTGTTTTTATTTATTTTATTTTATCTAACAAGGTTGAGTCAGATTCTCTGGATGGATTTTTCTTTGTTAAAACGTTTCATCTTTTATCCAAAATACTTTTCTTCAGATTTTGAACATTTCTAAATATTATTTTTCATTATATTTCAGTAAAATGTTTTACATTAAATCCCACGTGCACCAAGGATGTTGATGCCCATTGGGGAAAGAGTTGCTGTGGAAATGTGTACACCTTTAGTTTGCATTTTAGATGGTTCCCTCTGTGACCCTCTTTCAGATACTAACACAAGACACCACAGCTTAATATAAAGCAACAAATACAGTAGTATGGTACTTCTGTGCTCTCTGGGCTTTTAAATATTTATTTTATTGTCTCTGTCAACATTGTTTTTGTGTTTTTAAGTTTGTTTTCAATCTACAGTTCCTACACTTCCCTGGTAGAATATACAGTATATTGGTCATGGCAAACCTTTTTTTTTTTTGTAATAAGCACAAACATGTACATATTGGTGCTTAAGGTAAGCAGAAACAAAATGTAAAAAAAAAACAAGACAAGGTTAAACCACTTACCTAAGAAAGTTAAGTCAGGTCCTCTGGATGGATAAAAAAAAACTTGTTGAAACGTTTCATCTTTTATCCAAAAGTCTTTGTCAGTCTGAGGAGCTGAAATAATCTCAGTCTTATAAATGGTGGATCCACTAATTTGCTGGTGACAGCCAAAACTAGCTGTTCACATGATAAAGGAGGACATCAGCCTATCGACCGATCATTAGTGCTCTGATGGCCGCTTGCTATTCACAGAGGGTTGAGTTATACTAGCAATAACGGCATCGTCAGAAGGTGACAACTGAACACGGAGGCCTCTGCCCCTTTTTAACGATGGACAGTTTCTCTTCACAAAGGTGGCTTCCTTCACTCCTCTCAACCCAACATTCCTCTCAAGGATGTGAACATCTTCATCCCTGAAAGAATACCTGCTGGCCTGGAGATGAGTGTAGACCACAGAGTCCTGGCCTGATGATGTTGCTCATCTGTGCTGGGCTATCCTTTTGGTCAGTGGCTGTTTAGTTTCCCCGATGTAAGACTGATCACAGCCCTCCTGACATTGAACAGCACAATACTAGAAAGTTCCTGAAGAAACTTGACGGGAACTGCCTATTAAATATTACATAATTATTAATGTTAATTGGGGAAGAGAAATAAGGAATATGCAGTTAAACACACCATTTTAAATAACTAATTAGATCAACGTTGTGATGAGATAGGTAAGCAGCATCTTCTCCACCACAGGTAACCTGTAAGGAGCAGGACCTATACGCTACTCTGTTGACTAGTCTGATAACTGAGAAAAGCTCATCAACTGCTCTTATTCAGAGATGTATGTGATAAGGGCTAAGACCACATTCAGAAAACTAACAATCAATTTATGATTAATCTGATCAGAACAGAAAACACAAAAATCCTTCCATAACCTGTCAAACCATCTTATCCACATCCATCCATATACTGTACTATATATATATATATATATATATATATATATATTATTCTCTGTACCAGAATGTTCTACCACAAACACACTTCCTATCAGTAGAATCCACTGCTAGGCTGCTCTGATACTCCTTAACAAAGGTGCAGCTAATTTATATTCTCTAAAACATTTCTAATTGTATCGGGGAGTGGTGGCGCAGAGGTTAAGAAGGTGAGCTTGTGATCGGAAGATCGCCGGTTCAAGCCCCGGTACCGACAACAGCAAAAAGATGTGGGTGGGACAGGTGAAGCGGTCACACCTGTCTCCACCCTCATCTGCCCCACTCTGGGCCCTTGAGCAAGGCCCTTAACCCACACCATCTGCTCCCCCGGGAACCCTAAATATCAGCTCTCTGCTCCACACAGAGAGCTGTGGTAGCCCGGTGGTCTGTGGTTGTGTCAGGAAGGGCATCCGGCGTAAAAACAATTGCCAAGTCTTCATGCGACTAGTTCGCTGTGGTGACCCCTAACGAAGGGAGAAGCCGAAAGAAAAAAAAAAGAAAAAAAAAAAAATATTTCTAATTGTATCGTTCAAATCTAAGAATCAAAATTGATAAAACTTAATTATCCATCCATCCATTTTCTTCCGCTTATCCGGGGTCGGGTCGCGGGGGTAGCAACCTAAGTAGGGAGGCCCAGACTTCCCTCTCCCCAGCCACTTGGAGCAGCTCCTCTGGGGGAATCCCAAGGCATTCCCAGGCCAGCCGAGAAACATAGTCCCTCCAGCGTGTCCTGGGTCTTCCTCTGGGTCTCCTCCCGGTGGGACATGCCCGGAACACCTCACCAGGGAGGCGTCCAGGAGGCATCCTAACCAGATGCCCGAGCCACCTCAACTGGCTCCTCTCGATGTGGAGAAGCAGCGGCTCTACTCCGAGTCCCTCCCGGATGACTGAGCTTCTCACCCTATCTCTAAGGGAGAGTCCAGACACCCTGCGGAGAAAACTCATTTCAGCCGCTTGTATCCGAGATCTTGTTCTTTCGGTCATAACCCAGAGCTCATGACCATAGATGAGGGTGGGAACGTAGATCGATCGGTAAATTGAGAGCTTTGCCTTTTGACTCAGCTCTCTCTTCACCACGACAGACCGGTACAGCGCCCGCTTCACTGCGGACGCTGCACCTATCCGCCTATCGATCTCACGCTCCAGTTTTCCCTCATTCGTGAACAAGACCCCGAGATACTTAAACTCCTCCACTTGGGGCAGGACCTCCTCCCCGACCTGGAGAAGGCATGCTACCCTTTTCCGGCTCAAGACCATGGCCTCGGATTTGGAGGAACTGATCCTCATCCCGGCCGCATCACATTCAGCTGCAAACCGCTCCAGCGAAAGCTGTAGATCACGAACTGATGAAGCCAATAGGACCACATCATCTGCAAAAAACAGAGAAGAGATTCTAAGGCCACCAAAACGGATCCTCTCAACACCTTGGCTGCGCCTAGAAATTCTGTCCATAAAAGTTATGAACAGAATCGGTGACAAAGGGCAACCTTGGCGGAGTCCAACTCTCACCGGAAACGAGCCCGACTTACTGCCAGCGATGCGGACCAAGCTCTGACACCGGTCGTACAGGGACCTAACAGCCCATATCAAAGGGCCTGGTACCCCATACTCCCGGAGTACCCCCCACAGAACCCCCCGAGGGACGCGGTCGAATGCCTTTTCCAAGTCCACAAAGCACATGTAAACTGGTTGGGCAAACTCCCACGCACCCTCCAGGACCCTGCTGAGGGTGTAGAGCTGGTCTAGTGTTCCACGACCAGGACGAAAACCACACTGCTCCTCCTGAATCCGAGGTTCGACTATCCGACGGACCCTCCTCTCCAGAACCCCTGAATAGACCTTACCAGGGAGGCTTAAGAGTGTGATCCCCCTATAGTTGGAACACACCCTACGGTCCCCCTTTTTGAATAGGGGAACCACCACCCCAGTCTGCCAATCCAAGGGAACTGCCCCCGATGTCCACGCGATATTGCAGAGTCGCGTAAGCCAACACAACCCCACAACATCCAGAGCCCTAAGGAACTCAGGACGAATCTCATCCACCCCCGGAGCCTTGCCACCGCGGAGCTTTTTAACCACCTCGGCGACCTCAGCACCAGAGATTGGAGAGCCCGACCCAAAGTCCCCAGGCTCCGCTTCCTCAGTGGAAGACGTGCCAGTAGGATTGAGGAGGTCTTCGAAGTATTCCGCCCACCGACTCACAACATCCCGAGTTGAGGTCAACAGCACGCCATCCCCACCATAAATGGTGTTGGTCGCGTACCGCTTTCCCCCCCTGAGACGCCGGATGGTGGACCAGAATCGCCTCGAAGCCGTACGGAAGTCATTCTCCATGGCCTCTCCGAACTCCTCCCACGCCCGAGTTTTTGCCTCAGCAACCACCCGAGCCGCATGCCGCTTGGACTGCCGGTACCTATCTGCTGCTTCCGGGGTCCCACAGGCCAAAAAGGCCCAATAGGACTCCTTCTTCAGCTTGACAGCATCCCTCACCGCTGGCGTCCACCACCGGGTTCGAGGATTGCCACCACGACAGGCACCAACAACCTTGCGGCCACAACTCCGATAAGCTGCCTCGACAATAGAGGCGCGGAACATGGCCCACTCGGGCTCAATGTCCCCCGCCTCCCTCGGAACGTGTTCAAAGCTCTCCCGGAGGTGGGAGTTAAAGCTCCGTCTTACGGGAGACTCTGCCAGACATTCCCAGCAGACCCTCACAATACGTTTGGGTCTGCCAGGTCTGACCGGCATCCTCCCCCACCATCGGAGCCAACTCACCACCAGGTAGTGGTCAGTTGACAGCTCCGCCCCTCTCTTCACCCGAGTGTCCAGGACATGCGGCCGCAGATCAGATGAGACGACAACAAAGTCGATCATCGAACTGCGACCTAGGGTGTCCTGGTGCCAAGAGCACATATGGACACCCTTATGCCTGAACATGGTGTTCGTTATGGACAATCCATGACGAGCACAGAAGTCCAACAACAGAACACCGCTCGGGTTCAGATCAGGGGGGCCGTTCCTCCCAACCACACCCCTCCAGGTCTCACTGTCATTGCCCACGTGAGCGTTGAAGTCCCCCAGCAGAACAAGGGAGTCCCCAGGAGGCGCACCCTCCAATACCCCCTCCAAGGACTCCAAAAAGGGTGGGTAATCTGCGCTGCCGTTTGGCGCATAGGCACAAACAACAGTCAGAGCCCGTCCCCCCACACGTAGGCGAAGGGAGGCTACCCTCTCGTTCACCGGGGTGAACCCCAACGTACAGGCACCAAGATGGGGGGCAACAAGTATGCCCACTCCTGCTCGGCGCCTCTCACCAGGGGCAACTCCAGAGTGGAAGAGTGTCCAACCCCTCTCAAGGAAACTGGTTCCAGAGCCATGCGTTGAGGTGAGTCCGACTATTTCTAGCCGGAACCTCTCAACCTCACACACTAGCTCAGGCTCCTTCCCCACCAGAGAGGTGACATTCCATGTCCCAATGGCCAGCTTCTGTAGCCGAGGATCAGACCGCCAGGGTCCCCGCCCTCGGCCACCACCCATTCCACAATGCACCCGACCCCTTTGGCCCCTCTCACAGGTGGTGAGCCCATGGGAAGGGGGACCCACGTCTCCTCTTCGGGCTGTGCCCGGCCGAGCTCCATGGGTAAAAGCCCGGCCACCAGGCGCTCGCCAACGTGCCCCTCCTCCGGGCCTGGCTCCAGAGTGGGGCCCCGGTGACCCGCGTCCGGGCGAGGGAACATTGTTTCCATTAATTGAACTCATCATAAGGGGTCTTTGGGCTGCGCTTT
>JBBPBX010071074.1:0-18418 GCA_038048925.1 Garcialebias charrua | reverse complement strand
TAGGATTCCTGGTTTTCATCCAGGCGGCCCGGGTTCGACTCCCGGTATGGGACTAATGTTTAATGAGTTCAACATAATGATACTTCTTCCAGTTATTTAACTGCAAGAAACTGCATTGCATTTAGTGCCAGCAAGGGATGGTTGGACAAATTTTAAAAACGATTTGGGTTAAAAAGTGTTTCTCTGCATGGAGAGGCTGCGTCCGCTGATACAGCAGGAGCGGAGGAGTTTGTTAACACAACGGTCAAAGATCTGATCGCCAAGGGGGACGCAGGGCTGAATACCGAACTTCTGTAATTTTATGGTGTATGGATCAAAATATGCCTCTTCTTTCTGTGTCAAAATTCAGTGATTGGCTCTAACGTTACATTAAGCATATATAAACCCCTATACTTTTCCCAAATAAACGTCCTAGCATCATGGTTGCATTCAAATAAAAACACTGAGTGTTGCCTAGCAACCTACCTCTAAAATGCACCTTTGAATTCTCCCTAAACATCAAATGACAGATGTATGACATCACTCCTTTTCTGTTGTGTATATCAAAGGTCCGTACATCAAAGGTCAATGATGTCATTGACCTATGATGACATCATCAATGAAAGCCTATATATTAAGGTCCCAAATACCTCTCGGCTTCATAAACTCACAGGGTTAGTTAAAGAAGCATCTTTATTTCCCAAACAAATTTTTTCAGTCTTGAAAATTGTTGGATAATTATCACGGCAAAATGTCTGAAACTCAGCAGATGGAAGCCTCTACGAACGCTCTTTGGAGTGATATGGTTGATGACGATGAGTTCAACTTTGAAAACTTGCCAAGTGGTGATTTCATCTACTACCCAGATGGTGTTCCTTGTGAAAAAATAGATGACCCTTTGGCTGAAACAAGATTTGAAGAAGAAACCTCCATTCTTGCCAATATAATGAACCCTGATCAGGGTCTGATAGCGGAGGATAACAATCAAAATGCTGTATCTCCAGGCATATGTGAGAGAATGGAAAATGAAAGTTCCCATATATCTGGTTCAGGGCATCTGTCTCCTGGCACATATGAGAGAATGGAAAACGAAAGTTCCCATATCTCTGATTCAGAGCATCTGTCTCCTGGCACATTTGAGAGAATGGAAAATGAAAGTTCCCATATCTCTGGTTCAGGGCATTTGTCTCCTGGCACATATGAGAGAATGGAAAATGAAAGCTACCACATCTCTGGTTCAGAGCGTCCGTTTCCTGGCACAAATAACAGGAGACGGAAAAATGCATGTCACAACATCGCTGGTTCAGGGCATGTGTCTTCCGGCACGTATAACAGGAGATGGGAGAATGTACACCCAAACACCTCTCATCCAAAACCAAGTTATGACTACGTCCAGAGACCATCACCCCTTGTCCACCTTGAAAAATTGAATTACTTCAAGCACCAGGTGGACATTTTGCGAGAACAACTCGAGAAAAAGAACTACCTTCTTTCTCTTGAGAACCAAAAACGAGTCACTGCGGAGAACAATCAAAAAACTTGTTTGGAAGAACTGAAAAGCAGTGAACAACAGCTTAGGTCTAAAATAGAATCACATTTAGACCTGGAACACCAGCTCAGGGAGCAACAATGCATGAACGGCCTACTGAAGCAGATAGTTCAAGACCTTTCACTTCAGTCTATACCGCGTTCAGCTGCTACTTTTTCTACTCAAACAGAAGAGTCTGTCACAGAATCAAAATCATCTGTGACTTTGTCAACTCAGACAGATACTTTGGAAAAAGTAGCATTGTCAACTCCAACGGTTAAAGAAACAGTATCCTCATCAAGTCAGACAGATATTTTGGAATTGGCATCTTCATCAGCCCAGACGGATGTTTTGGTAACTGATTTTCTAGAAAAGTCTTCTAATGTAACTTTGTCAACTCAGACGGATGCATTAGAAAGACCTGTTCAAGAAAAATCATCCAGCGTAAAGTCAAAATCCATATGGCAGTTTTGGAAGAGACTTTTCAGGAAAAATCTTTCAAAGTAACTTTGTCAACTCTGACTGAAACAACGTTTAGAGGCTGCCTTCAGGCCCAGACTTTCCTTGAAAACATATGTATAAATATGTATATATGATCTCAATGGAATTAGCTTGAGCTGCTGCCTATAGGCAGCACGGTGGCACAACTGGTAGAGCTGCTGCTTCTCAGCGAGAAGGTTGCCGGTTCAAATCCCGGTCCGGGGGCCTTTCTGGATGGAGTTTGCATGTTCTCCCCGTGCATGCGTGGGTTTCCTCCGGGTACTCCGGTTTCCTCCCACGGACCAAAAAACATGTATGTTAGGCTGATTGGTAACTCTAAATTGTCCCTAGGTGTGAGTGAGAGAGTGAATGGTTGTTTGTCTCGTTTGTCTCCGTGTGATGGACTTGCGACCCGTCCAGGGTTTACCCCGCTCCTCACACTGTGATTGCTGGATATGGGCACCGGCGACCCCCGTGACCAAAAATGGAAGAAACGGGTAAAGATAATGGATGGATGGATGGATGGATGGAATTAGCTTGGTTAAAAAAATTCAATCAGACAAAAAATAAAATACAATAAAAAAACATAAAAATCAAAAAAATCCCATATGGTCTAGTGGTTAGGATTCCTGGTTTTCATCCAGGCGGCCCGGGTTCGACTCCCGGTATGGGACTAATGTTTAATGAGTTCAACATAATGGTACTTCTTCCAGTTATTTAACTGCAAGAAACTGCATTGCATTTAGTGCCAGCAAGGGATGGTTGGACAAATTTCAAAAACGATTTGGGTTAAAAAGTGTTTCTCTGCATGGAGAGGCTGCGTCCGCTGATACAGCAGGAGCGGAGGAGTTTGTTAACACAACGGTCAAAGATCTGATCGCCAAGGGGGACGCAGGGCTGAATTCCGAACTTCTGTAATTTTGTGGTGTATGGATCAAAATATGCCTCTTCTTTCTGTGTCAAAATTCAGTGATTGGCTCGTTACATTAAGCATATATAAACCCCTATACTTTTCCCAAATAAACGTCCTAGCATCATGGTTGCATTCAAATAAAAACACTGAGTGTTGCCTAGCAACCTACCTCTAAAATGCACCTTTGAATTCTCCCTAAACATCAAATGACAGATGTATGACATCACTCCTTTTCTGTTGTGTATATCAAAGGTCCGTACATCAAAGGTCAATGATGTCATTGACCTATGATGACATCATCAATGAAAGCCTATATATTAAGGTCCCAAATACCTCTCGGCTTCATAAACTCACAGGGTTAGTTAAAGAAGCATCTTTATTTCCCAAACAAATTTTTTCAGTCTTGAAAATTGTTGGATAATTATCACGGCAAAATGTCTGAAACTCAGCAGATGGAAGCCTCTACGAACGCTCTTTGGAGTGATATGGTTGATGACGATGAGTTCAACTTTGAAAACTTGCCAAGTGGTGATTTCATCTACTACCCAGATGGTGTTCCTTGTGAAAAAATAGATGACCCTTTGGCTGAAACAAGATTTGAAGAAGAAACCTCCATTCTTGCCAATATAATGAACCCTGATCAGGGTCTGATAGCGGAGGATAACAATCAAAATGCTGTATCTCCAGGCATATGTGAGAGAATGGAAAATGAAAGTTCCCATATATCTGGTTCAGGGCATCTGTCTCCTGGCACATTTGAGAGAATGGAAAATGAAAGTTCCCATATCTCTGGTTCAGGGCATTTGTCTCCTGGCACATATGAGAGAATGGAAAATGAAAGCTACCACATCTCTGGTTCAGAGCGTCCGTTTCCTGGCACAAATAACAGGAGACGGAAAAATGCATGTCACAACATCGCTGGTTCAGGGCATGTGTCTTCCGGCACGTATAACAGGAGATGGGAGAATGTACACCCAAACACCTCTCATCCAAAACCAAGTTATGACTACGTCCAGAGACCATCACCCCTTGTCCACCTTGAAAAATTGAATTACTTCAAGCACCAGGTGGACATTTTGCGAGAACAACTCGAGAAAAAGAACTACCTTCTTTCTCTTGAGAACCAAAAACGAGTCACTGCGGAGAACAATCAAAAAACTTGTTTGGAAGAACTGAAAAGCAGTGAACAACAGCTTAGGTCTAAAATAGAATCACATTTAGACCTGGAACACCAGCTCAGGGAGCAACAATGCATGAACGGCCTACTGAAGCAGATAGTTCAAGACCTTTCACTTCAGTCTATACCGCGTTCAGCTGCTACTTTTTCTACTCAAACAGAAGAGTCTGTCACAGAATCAAAATCATCTGTGACTTTGTCAACTCAGACAGATACTTTGGAAAAAGTAGCATTGTCAACTCCAACGGTTAAAGAAACAGTATCCTCATCAAGTCAGACAGATATTTTGGAATTGGCATCTTCATCAGCCCAGACGGATGTTTTGGTAACTGATTTTCTAGAAAAGTCTTCTAATGTAACTTTGTCAACTCAGACGGATGCATTAGAAAGACCTGTTCAAGAAAAATCATCCAGCGTAAAGTCAAAATCCATATGGCAGTTTTGGAAGAGACTTTTCAGGAAAAATCTTTCAAAGTAACTTTGTCAACTCCGACTGAAACAACGTTTAGAGGCTGCCTTCAGGCCCAGACTTTCCTTGAAAACATATGTATAAATATGTATATATGATCTCAATGGAATTAGCTTGAGCTGCTGCCTATAGGCAGCACGGTGGCACAACTGGTAGAGCTGCTGCTTCTCAGCGAGAAGGTTGCCGGTTCAAATCCCGGTCCGGGGGCCTTTCTGGATGGAGTTTGCATGTTCTCCCCGTGCATGCGTGGGTTTCCTCCGGGTACTCCGGTTTCCTCCCACGGACCAAAAAACATGTATGTTAGGCTGATTGGTAACTCTAAATTGTCCCTAGGTGTGAGTGAGAGAGTGAATGGTTGTTTGTCTCGTTTGTCTCCGTGTGATGGACTTGCGACCCGTCCAGGGTTTACCCCGCTCCTCACACTGTGATTGCTGGATATGGGCACCGGCGACCCCTGTGACCAAAAATGGAAGAAACGGGTAAAGATAATGGATGGATGGATGGATGGAATTAGCTTGGTTAAAAAAATTCAATCAGACAAAAAATAAAATACAATAAAAAAACATAAAAATCAAAAAAATCCCATATGGTCTAGTGGTTAGGATTCCTGGTTTTCATCCAGGCGGCCCGGGTTCGACTCCCGGTATGGGACTAATGTTTAATGAGTTCAACATAATGATACTTCTTCCAGTTATTTAACTGCAAGAAACTGCATTGCATTTAGTGCCAGCAAGGGATGGTTGGACAAATTTCAAAAACGATTTGGGTTAAAAAGTGTTTCTCTGCATGGAGAGGCTGCGTCCGCTGATACAGCAGGAGCGGAGGAGTTTGTTAACACAACGGTCAAAGATCTGATCGCCAAGGGGGACGCAGGGCTGAATACCGAACTTCTGTAATTTTATGGTGTATGGATCAAAATATGCCTCTTCTTTCTTGTCAAAATTCAGTGATTGGCTCTAACGTTACATTAAGCATATATAAACCCCTATACTTTTCCCAAATAAACGTCCTAGCATCATGGTTGCATTCAAATAAAAACACTGAGTGTTGCCTAGCAACCTACCTCTAAAATGCACCTTTGAATTCTCCCTAAACATCAAATGACAGATGTATGACATCACTCCTTTTCTGTTGTGTATATCAAAGGTCCGTACATCAAAGGTCAATGATGTCATTGACCTATGATGACATCATCAATGAAAGCCTATATATTAAGGTCCCAAATACCTCTCGGCTTCATAAACTCACAGGGTTAGTTAAAGAAGCATCTTTATTTCCCAAACAAATTTTTTCAGTCTTGAAAATTGTTGGATAATTATCACGGCAAAATGTCTGAAACTCAGCAGATGGAAGCCTCTACGAACGCTCTTTGGAGTGATATGGTTGATGACGATGAGTTCAACTTTGAAAACTTGCCAAGTGGTGATTTCATCTACTACCCAGATGGTGTTCCTTGTGAAAAAATAGATGACCCTTTGGCTGAAACAAGATTTGAAGAAGAAACCTCCATTCTTGCCAATATAATGAACCCTGATCAGGGTCTGATAGCGGAGGATAACAATCAAAATGCTGTATCTCCAGGCATATGTGAGAGAATGGAAAATGAAAGTTCCCATATATCTGGTTCAGGGCATCTGTCTCCTGGCACATTTGAGAGAATGGAAAATGAAAGTTCCCATATCTCTGGTTCAGGGCATTTGTCTCCTGGCACATATGAGAGAATGGAAAATGAAAGCTACCACATCTCTGGTTCAGAGCGTCCGTTTCCTGGCACAAATAACAGGAGACGGAAAAATGCATGTCACAACATCGCTGGTTCAGGGCATGTGTCTTCCGGCACGTATAACAGGAGATGGGAGAATGTACACCCAAACACCTCTCATCCAAAACCAAGTTATGACTACGTCCAGAGACCATCACCCCTTGTCCACCTTGAAAAATTGAATTACTTCAAGCACCAGGTGGACATTTTGCGAGAACAACTCGAGAAAAAGAACTACCTTCTTTCTCTTGAGAACCAAAAACGAGTCACTGCGGAGAACAATCAAAAAACTTGTTTGGAAGAACTGAAAAGCAGTGAACAACAGCTTAGGTCTAAAATAGAATCACATTTAGACCTGGAACACCAGCTCAGGGAGCAACAATGCATGAACGGCCTACTGAAGCAGATAGTTCAAGACCTTTCACTTCAGTCTATACCGCGTTCAACTGCTACTTTTTCTACTCAAACAGAAGACTCTGTCACAGAATCAAAATCATCTGTGACTTTGTCAACTCAGACAGATACTTTGGAAAAAGTAGCATTGTCAACTCCAACGGTTAAAGAAACAGTATCCTCATCAAGTCAGACAGATATTTTGGAATTGGCATCTTCATCAGCCCAGACTGATGTTTTGGTAACTGATTTTCTAGAAAAGTCTTCTAATGTAACTTTGTCAACTCAGACGGATGCATTAGAAAGACCTGTTCAAGAAAAATCATCCAGCGTAAAGTCAAAATCCATATGGCAGTTTTGGAAGAGACTTTTCAGGAAAAATCTTTCAAAGTATCTTTGTCAACTCCGACTGAAACAACGTTTAGAGGCTGCCTTCAGGCCCAGACTTTCCTTGAAAACATATGTATAAATATGTATATATGATCTCAATGGAATTAGCTTGAGCTGCTGCCTATAGGCAGCACGGTGGCACAACTGGTAGAGCTGCTGCTTCTCAGCGAGAAGGTTGCCGGTTCAAATCCCGGTCCGGGGGCCTTTCTGGATGGAGTTTGCATGTTCTCCCCGTGCATGCGTGGGTTTCCTCCGGGTACTCCGGTTTCCTCCCACGGACCAAAAAACATGTATGTTAGGCTGATTGGTAACTCTAAATTGTCCCTAGGTGTGAGTGAGAGAGTGAATGGTTGTTTGTCTCGTTTGTCTCCGTGTGATGGACTTGCGACCCGTCCAGGGTTTACCCCGCTCCTCACACTGTGATTGCTGGATATGGGCACCGGCGACCCCCGTGACCAAAAATGGAAGAAACGGGTAAAGATAATGGATGGATGTGGATGGATGGAATTAGCTTGGTTAAAAAAATTCAATCAGACAAAAAATAAAATACAATAAAAAAACATAAAAATCAAAAAAATCCCATATGGTCTAGTGGTTAGGATTCCTGGTTTTCATCCAGGCGGCCCGGGTTCGACTCCCGGTATGGGACTAATGTTTAATGAGTTCAACATAATGGTACTTCTTCCAGTTATTTAACTGCAAGAAACTGCATTGCATTTAGTGCCAGCAAGGGATGGTTGGACAAATTTCAAAAACGATTTGGGTTAAAAAGTGTTTCTCTGCATGGAGAGGTTGCGTCCGCTGATACAGCATGAAATATATTTCTATCAGTATTACATTACACCCACTATGCTCCATTATTTGTATACACTTAATTCTGCCTTATAATGTGAAATGTGACACTAGGCAGAACGTTTTTCTCTCGGGCTTTGTTTTCACTAGGGAACAATTACACGCCTGCACATACACAGACATAACATTTGATGTTTACATTGAAGCTGATAGATTGTTGACAGAAAGGAGGGTCACGTGGTAGTGTAGGTGGTTCTAGGGCGGTCCTGAAGCAGTCCAAGGAGGTCCCAGGGTCCAAGGAGGCGGTGACGACATCCGGGGTTTTTATAACCGTGGCCCTGCCTTTGAAGAGTGTGTGTGGACTGTGCTGGAGTCAGGTCTGTTGTCTGCTGTAAGGTTTATTCTTATATGTACAATAAACCTACATAAAATTTGCACATTCGTTTCAGAGCTTCCTTCAACCTTTTGAATTCGCAACAATTTGGTGACCACCGACGCTGAGGGGTTTGCGGTTTCGTCTGAAACGAGAGATGATTTGGAGGGTTCCCCCCCCCACCGCCGACAGAGACGAGCACGCGCGCAGTCAACAGCCGGTGATTCACAGAGGTGAGCAGGACCCCTCTTACACAAAACGTCTGCGTTTGGACACACTAAATTATTTGTTGACTGAGGGCTGTTTGTCTCGAGGTGGGCCAGTGTTTTATACTGTTAGCAGCTAAAAGTAAAAAAAAAAACGTGAACTACTGTTGGTATTTCATTTGAATGTGCATTTTTTGGCGGTTCTTGTACATATGAGTAAGGTGAAGAGCACAGAAGTTCCACACACGCGTAGGGATAATTTACGAGTGCCTTGTTTGCCCTTTCCCCCACATCCCACTTCTGCGCTCCGGCCTGTCGGCTGGGAGACACGTTTTCTTTGGACTCCGGGAAACTGTGTAGTCGAGGCTTGATCGTGAACTCCGGGCATCTGTCGCCGTTGAGTCACAGGGCTTTCATCCGATGCACGGTTTTGCCGTATGAGTGGGTTGCCGCTCCGGGTTCACAAGTCGTCGTGCGTGTGATTTAAGTTCGCAGCCGAGACTGTGTTCGCTGTCAGAGTCACATTTTTCCTCCCCTCCCCGTTAAAGTCGATTACCGTATTTTCCGGTGTATAGGTCGCAATTTTTTTTCTGTTTTTTTTTTACTTTCTTTTGTTTATTTATTTTTTTTTTTCTTTCCTTACTCTTAGACACTTGTGGCCTGTACTCCGGAAAGTGCTGAAAACAAACAAAGGCAACAGGGAAAGATTTTTTATTTTCATTTTTATTCTCATTTATTGCATTTGTGAGTGTTAAAGTCAGGGGGCCAGAAACCTTCTCTGAGGAGCATGCACAGGCAGTTTCGCACATGCAGCTGTCACACGGCCGGTCTCCCCCACTGATTTGTTGCAGTTCCTGCAGATGGGGCTCCCCTCCTCCTTCCTCTCCCCCTCCCCCCTGCCGCAGATGGCCTCTGGAGGTTCTGGTCCTGGGACCGCTTGGAGCTGCTGGCTCGAACTCAGATTTATGGCTTCTAACAAGATAACACTCTCCTGTTGGTGCCTGACATGGAGGCAAGGAGACATCTCCTCCCCTCCTCCCTCACCCCCCCCCCCCTACGTGCCTGTGAACCTGCACGGCACAAAGGCCTTTTTCATCCATATAAATCTCACTGAGTTTTCTCCTGGTTCAGGTTTTGGACCTGCTAGGGAGGTCCGCCTCAAAGGTTCCGGCTGATAACAGGGAGTTTTACAACTTAATCAGCTCAGGCTGGGACTGTAAAAGTTACTGTTTATTGGTGTGTACTTCAGTGCAGCTTTGGAAGAAAACTCCAGTGTAAAGTAGTTAGTTAATTGCCAGTTAAAAGTTGGGTTATTACACGGTTTGTTTTTTATTTTCTGTTGCTGTGACCTTTGTTTTAAACACGCTGACCTCTCTGTGGCAGTCTGTTGTCCTCACAATGCAGTACTGTATTTTTTGCAGATATGTGCTTTTCACTTTCAGTGTTAAAGGCACATTTCTGATTTTTATAGGTGAGGTTCCCGTGAACATGTTGTCTAAAGAAGTACATGCAGGGTTAATCTCATGCCATTGATTGTTAGTTTCCAGTTCTCATCACTTCAGCCTGGTGGGGTGCAGGTCATGTTTAATGACATATGAACAAGGCCTGTGTAATAGTGGTTTGGAGGACTTTAGTGGTTTATTATTTGTTTTATTTGTTTTTTAGATATGTGTGTATTTTTTTTTCTTCTTTCCTCTTGAGTGGACTGACGCTTGTTTGTTCTGCAGGACGTGTTTGGCCTTCTGACCTGCTCGACAGAGTCTGGAAGGGAGTCTTCACACAGCTGACATACTGCAGGGGGTGACTTTATTTAGGTGTTTTCTGAGGATTTCAGCTTGACGTCTGATCAGTTAACGTTGCAGGTGTTCCATGAGGACATTTGGTTAGCAGTTAATTATTTCTATTTGGTGGTGGACTTCACTTATACACAGATATGCAGCTCTCAATTTACAATTTTATTCCTCACCCTACAACATTGCTCGTTTGCATACACCTAGGTTTCCTCAACCATAGTGGAGTGGTTGCATCATGACTCTCTAGTGTTGAACACCATTCTTGGACAGATTACATGTATGCTGTCATTGAAGCTAGGTTTTGCTAACAACTCCTGTTCGCACCTGCTCTGGACTGCACTGAACTGTCGAATTGCGTTGTATTCAGCTGAGCCGCAAAGCTGTCACCACCTGCACTGAACTGAAAATGCACTGGACTGCCGATATGCATCATGTTCAGCTAAAGCCAAGCTGTCATGACTCGTGCCTGAACTGTTACATGGAGTTTTACGTTTTGCACCAAGTCTATGAACTGTGGTCTGCACCCACTGCTGGACTCTTGACATCTCCTATGGGGGCTGGAGAACTCATGACAAGTGAAAGTCAAGCTGGAAACGTCACTACCAAACTTTGCAGCCTGGCTGATGTGTCAGCTGACCATGTGATCTTCAGGTGGTGGTTCAATAACTACAGTTTTTCATGATCAGTATTCTTTGCTATGGTAAAATATCACACACACACATGTACACGCTTTTCATTGTGACACACGGAACTGATCTCACTGACACGTGACCTGCACAGCCACACTTCTCATGGATTGTTAGATTACCATACACATTTTTGTTTTATCCTTCATGTACTCGCGTTAGAGCAGTACAGTTTGGTTCTGTTTTCTCCATCATGTTCGGTATGGGCACCTGTTGCATTCCTTTTTGGATGTGTGTTTGTCTTTTTCTTTTCTTTTTCCTCACCTTTTTGGACAAGCCTTGGTGTTGAGAACACGTCTTTCTGGGACTGGACTGACAGCTTCAATTGTTTGTGGTTTCTAGTTTTACCGTCTTGTATACAGTACTATGACTGCTTGTGGTTGTGACAGGCATAGGTGGAGAGTTTGCTGGCATGATGCTGAGAAGGAAGGTAAATGTTTTCTTTGTCCTGGAGACCGAGTGGAAGGGCAGCAAGGCTCACGGTGTTGGAGCAGGATTAAAGCTCTCTTACTTTGGTGTGGATAGTGGAGAAGATGGGGTAGAGGTTATGTTGAAGAAGAAGTTGACATAGGATGTCGTGGTGGTGTGACATGTGTCTAATGGGGGATGTGTCTTATGGTTGAAGTATTACGTCTGATGCTAGGTAGTTGGGTTTGGCTATTTTGAGTTTTTATTTTTTATTTCTGGTAGTATTTCCACCTGCAGTACAGATGACGTTTGTGTTATGAGCATTTCCATTGTTTTCTTTGTAACAGGATGTTTTTTGTTTACCTCCTGTTTCAAAAAAGGGGATGGGAGATAACAGACATACTGTATAGTTAAACACGCCATTTCAAATAACTAATTAGATCAACGTTTTAACTCTTCATACAGTGATGAGAGCTGGAAACAGTTATACATTTGATAAAGTTATAGAATATCATTTTAATAAGTGCCTAAAAACAGGTTGGATCTGAATGTTTGGGGTAATTTATATAGATTTAGTGCTGACTTTTTCTTATTTTTCATTACAGGTCAAATCTGGACTGCTGATGATCTGTCAGCCCTGTGACAGAACGTGTAAGATAAAATTGTGAATAATTTATATTTGAAAAGGGGAAATGCACTTTACAATGTTTCCACAGCTGTGATGGACAAGCAGAGGAACCTTACCATAACTGGGTTTACATTCCTCCCCTTTTCAGCAGATTAATTAATGTTGAATGAATGCTTAATGTTGCAGTGTAACCAATGAAGGGAAAATCTATTTTCCCTGCACCATTTTTTATTTATCTTACAGGTTAACAGGTGGAACATGCAGCAGAGCACAACTAATCACATTAACTAACAAACTAACCAACTAATCACTAATATATGCCAAGGTTTTCTCATTATTTGTTGAAACCTCTCAATTGTTGTTTACACCATATGTTGAAAGGATACATATGGTTATTCTTATGCCTGTGAAGAATGACTGTGAGTTTGATCCAGGAGGTCCAGAAAGGATTAAGGTTGTTGAGATGAATGAGTCAGACAGAATGTGAATGTTTCAGACAGATTAATGTGATTATATATATATGTTTGTGCTTGGTGAATGTGCAGTACAATAGTTGTGTGTTGATAGATTTTTGAGAAAGGTGTACAGGGTTCTCACTATTTTTCTATAGATATAATTTAGTTTTATCAATTTTGATTCTTAGATTTGAACGATAATAAGAAATGTTTTAGAGCAGGGGTGCTCATTAGGTAGATCGTGATCTACTGGTAGATCTCTGAGGTAGTACTGGTAGATCGCAGCATGACATTAAAAAAATTGTCTGTTCAGTGCCCTGAGATTACTTATTTTGTGAATTGACGCTATATAAATAAACTACAGTAAATTGAATTGAATCTTAGAACATCTTTACTCAGCAAACACAACAGTTTAGGTCAAAATACTATAATTTTAAAGCCACAGTACTATAGTTCATAATTTCTTATCTGGCAACCAGTCTGACATGAAAACTACAGCATTTTTCATGTAAACCAGATTATTTTTTGTTTATTACCCCCAATAAACATTGAAAAATCACTAATGTTTCCACAGGTTGTTTTCGTGTAAACGGGGCCTTATAGTAGGTAGATCACTTTGACTTGATCATTTCAAAAGTAGCTCGCATGCTGAAAAAGTCTGAACACCCCTGTTTTAGAGGATACATTTTAGCTGCACCTTGTTAAGAAGTATCAGAGTAGCCTAGCGGTGAATTTTACTGATAGGAAATGTTTGTGGTAGAACATTCTGGTACAGAGAATAATATATATATATATATAGGAAATGGATGTGAATAAGATATTTGAGTTTGACAGGTTATGGAAGGATTTTTGTGTTTTCTGTTCTGATTAGATTAATCATAGATTAAGTGTTTAATTTTCTGAATGTGGTCTTAGCCCTTATCACAGACATCTCTGAATAAGAGCAGTTGAGCTTTTCTCAGATATCAGACTAGTCAACAGAGTAGTGTAGGGTTTTTCCCCTTACAGGTGCCTATGATGATGAAGATGAGATGGCCTGACTTGGCTAAAGCATAGTTCACATTCTTTGCTAAGGTTAACACATACCTGAAATGGAGCAGAGTATATGCAATGTTTTGAAGTTTGTTAAGAGTTGATAATTCAATTTTGGGTAATTTAAGGGTTTTTGAGAAAGTATTGGATTTATAAAGTCAAGTTAAAGTCCAGTTGTTTTTTATTGAACGCCTTTTAAAGGTATTGAATTTAACTTCATTATTCCTGCATATACCCTGTTGAGGCGTGATATTTGATAGGAGGGACAGTCCGCTTCATTTTATTGTTTTATTTTTATTTTTATTTGTTTTATGGTTTCATTTTTACATTTATTTTTGTTTATTTTTGTTTGTTTTTGTTTATTCTTTATTACTTTTTCCGTTTGTTTTGTTTATTTCTTGTTACATTTATTTGTTGTTTTGTTTATTTTATTTTCATTCTTTGTTTTTGGTTGATTTCTTTGCTTTTTGTTACATTTATTTTTTAAATTGTTAGTTTTCTATTGCGTTTCCAGCATATAAGCTCTGACGGTTACCGTATATTTTCTGTTTAGTTTTTATTACCATTTATATTATTGCTTATTTTATATGAGGGTTTTATATTCTGGGTGGGTAACTTAGATGTAATATTGCTGTGGGAGGGAATGTTAGAGATTTCCAATGTGTATCAAGTTTTTAATTGCATTCTCACATAGAACATATAGGATTTTGTTGACATGATGTTTGTCATGTCAAAAGGGGAATTGAAATATATTTCTATCAGTATTACATTACACCCACTATGCTCCATTATTTGTATTCACTTAATTCTGCCTTATAATGTGAAATGTGACACTAGGCAGAACGTTTTTCTCTCGGGCTTTGTTTTCACTAGGGAACAATTACACGCCTGCACATACACAGACATAACATTTGATGTTTACATTGAAGCTGATAGATTGTTGACAGAAAGGAGGGTCACGTGGTAGTGTAGGTGGTTCTAGGGCGGTCCTGAAGCAGTCCAAGGAGGTCCCAGGGTCCAAGGAGGCGGTGACGACATCCGGGGTTTTTATAACCGTGGCCCTGCCTTTGAAGAGGGTGTGTGGACTGTGCTGGAGTCAGGTCTGTTGTCTGCAGTAAGGTTTATTCTTATATGTACAATAAACCTACATAAAATTTGCACATTCGTTTCAGAGCTTCCTTCAACCTTTTGAATTCGCAACAAGCAGGAGCGGAGGAGTTTGTTAACACAACGGTCAAAGATCTGATCGCCAAGGGGGACGCAGGGCTGAATACCGAACTTCTGTAATTTTATGGTGTATGGATCAAAATATGCCTCTTCTTTCTGTGTCAAAATTCAGTGATTGGCTCATTACATTAAGCATATATAAACCCCTATACTTTTCCCAAATAAACGTCCTAGCATCATGGTTGCATTCAAATAAAAACACTGAGTGTTGCCTAGCAACCTACCTCTAAAATGCACCTTTGAATTCTCCCTAAACATCAAATGACAGATGTATGACATCACTCCTTTTCTGTTGTGTATATCAAAGGTCCGTACATCAAAGGTCAATGATGTCATTGACCTATGATGACATCATCAATGAAAGCCTATATATTAAGGTCCCAAATACCTCTCGGCTTCATAAACTCACAGGGTTAGTTAAAGAAGCATCTTTATTTCCCAAACAAATTTTTTCAGTCTTGAAAATTGTTGGATAATTATCACGGCAAAATGTCTGAAACTCAGCAGATGGAAGCCTCTACGAACGCTCTTTGGAGTGATATGGTTGATGACGATGAGTTCAACTTTGAAAACTTGCCAAGTGGTGATTTCATCTACTACCCAGATGGTGTTCCTTGTGAAAAAATAGATGACCCTTTGGCTGAAACAAGATTTGAAGAAGAAACCTCCATTCTTGCCAATATAATGAACCCTGATCAGGGTCTGATAGCGGAGGATAACAATCAAAATGCTGTATCTCCAGGCATATGTGAGAGAATGGAAAATGAAAGTTCCCATATATCTGGTTCAGGGCATCTGTCTCCTGGCACATATGAGAGAATGGAAAACGAAAGTTCCCATATCTCTGATTCAGAGCATCTGTCTCCTGGCACATTTGAGAGAATGGAAAATGAAAGTTCCCATATCTCTGGTTCAGGGCATTTGTCTCCTGGCACATATGAGAGAATGGAAAATGAAAGCTACCACATCTCTGGTTCAGAGCGTCCGTTTCCTGGCACAAATAACAGGAGACGGAAAAATGCATGTCACAACATCGCTGGTTCAGGGCATGTGTCTTCCGGCACGTATAACAGGAGATGGGAGAATGTACACGCAAACACCTCTCATCCAAAACCAAGTTATGACTATGTCCAGAGACCATCACCCCTTGTCCACCTTGAAAAATTGAATTACTTCAAGCACCAGGTGGACATTTTGCGAGAACAACTCGAGAAAAAGAACTACCTTCTTTCTCTTGAGAACCAAAAACGAGTCACTGCGGAGAACAATCAAAAAACTTGTTTGGAAGAACTGAAAAGCAGTGAACAACAGCTTAGGTCTAAAATAGAATCACATTTAGACCTGGAACACCAGCTCAGGGAGCAACAATGCATGAACGGCCTACTGAAGCAGATAGTTCAAGACCTTTCACTTCAGTCTATACCACGTTCAGCTGCTACTTTTTCTACTCAAACAGAAGAGTCTGTCACAGAATCAAAATCATCTGTGACTTTGTCAACTCAGACAGATACTTTGGAAAAAGTAGCATTGTCAACTCCAACGGTTAAAGAAACAGTATCCTCATCAAGTCAGACAGATATTTTGGAATTGGCATCTTCATCAGCCCAGACGGATGTTTTGGTAACTGATTTTCTAGAAAAGTCTTCTAATGTAACTTTGTCAACTCAGACGGATGCATTAGAAAGACCTGTTCAAGAAAAATCATCCAGCGTAAAGTCAAAATCCATATGGCAGTTTTGGAAGAGACTTTTCAGGAAAAATCTTTCAAAGTAACTTTGTCAACTCCGACTGAAACAACGTTTAGAGGCTGCCTTCAGGCCCAGACTTTCCTTGAAAACATATGTATAAATATGTATATATGATCTCAATGGAATTAGCTTGAGCTGCTGCCTATAGGCAGCACGGTGGCACAACTGGTAGAGCTGCTGCTTCTCAGCGAGAAGGTTGCCGGTTCAAATCCCGGTCCGGGGGCCTTTCTGGATGGAGTTTGCATGTTCTCCCCGTGCATGCGTGGGTTTCCTCCGGGTACTCCGGTTTCCTCCCACGGACCAAAAAACATGTATGTTAGGCTGATTGGTAACTCTAAATTGTCCCTAGGTGTGAGTGAGAGAGTGAATGGTTGTTTGTCTCGTTTGTCTCCGTGTGATGGACTTGCGACCCGTCCAGGGTTTACCCCGCTCCTCACACTGTGATTGCTGGATATGGGCACCGACCACCCCTGTGACCAAAAATGGAAGAAACGGGTAAAGATAATGGATGGATGGATGGATGGATGGAATTAGCTTGGTTAAAAAAATTCAATCAGACAAAAAATAAAATACAATAAAAAAACATAAAAATCAAAAAAATCCCATATGGTCTAGTGGTTAGGATTCCTGGTTTTCATCCAGGCGGCCTGGGTTCGACTCCCGGTATGGGACTAATGTTTAATGAGTTCAACATAATGATACTTCTTCCAGTTATTTAACTGCAAGAAACTGCATTGCATTTAGTGCCAGCAAGGGATGGTTGGACAAATTTCAAAAACGATTTGGGTTAAAAAGTGTTTCTCTGCATGGAGAGGCTGCGTCCGCTGATACAGCAGGAGCGGAGGAGTTTGTTAACACAACGGTCAAAGATCTGATCGCCAAGGGGGACGCAGGGCTGAATACCGAACTTCTGTAATTTTATGGTGTATGGATCAAAATATGCCTCTTCTTTCTTTGTCAAAATTCAGTGATTGGCTCTAACGTTACATTAAGCATATATAAACCCCTATACTTTTCCCAAATAAACGTCCTAGCATCATGGTTGCATTCAAATAAAAACACTGAGTGTTGCCTAGCAACCTACCTCTAAAATGCACCTTTGAATTCTCCCTAAACATCAAATGACAGATGTATGACATCACTCCTTTTCTGTTGTGTATATCAAAGGTCCGTACATCAAAGGTCAATGATGTCATTGACCTATGATGACATCATCAATGAAAGCCTATATATTAAGGTCCCAAATACCTCTCGGCTTCATAAACTCACAGGGTTAGTTAAAGAAGCATCTTTATTTCCCAAACAAATTTTTTCAGTCTTGAAAATTGTTGGATAATTATCACGGCAAAATGTCTGAAACTCAGCAGATGGAAGCCTCTACGAACGCTCTTTGGAGTGATATGGTTGATGACGATGAGTTCAACTTTGAAAACTTGCCAAGTGGTGATTTCATCTACTACCCAGATGGTGTTCCTTGTGAAAAAATAGATGACCCTTTGGCTGAAACAAGATTTGAAGAAGAAACCTCCATTCTTGCCAATATAATGAACCCTGATCAGGGTCTGATAGCGGAGGATAACAATCAAAATGCTGTATCTCCAGGCATATGTGAGAGAATGGAAAATGAAAGTTCCCATATATCTGGTTCAGGGCATCTGTCTCCTGGCACATTTGAGAGAATGGAAAATGAAAGTTCCCATATCTCTGGTTCAGGGCATTTGTCTCCTGGCACATATGAGAGAATGGAAAATGAAAGCTACCACATCTCTGGTTCAGAGCGTCCGTTTCCTGGCACAAATAACAGGAGACGGAAAAATGCATGTCACAACATCGCTGGTTCAGGGCATGTGTCTTCCGGCACGTATAACAGGAGATGGGAGAATGTACACCCAAACACCTCTCATCCAAAACCAAGTTATGACTACGTCCAGAGACCATCACCCCTTGTCCACCTTGAAAAATTGAATTACTTCAAGCAC
>JBBPBX010071073.1:0-11323 GCA_038048925.1 Garcialebias charrua | reverse complement strand
AGAAGCAACAGAGCTGATGAAGAGGCAGCAGAGCTGATGAAGAAGCAACAGAGCTGATGAAGAAGCAACAGAGCTGATGAAGAGGCAGCAGAGCTGATGAAGAGGCAGCAGAGCTGATGAAGAGGCAGCAGAGCTGATGAAGAAGCAACAGAGCTGATGAAGAGGCAGCAGAGCTGATGAAGAAGCAACAGAGCTGATGAAGAAGCAACAGAGCTGATGAAGAAGCAACAGAGCTGATGAAGAGGCAGCAGAGCTGATGAAGAAGCAACAGAGCTGATGAAGAGGCAGCAGAGCTGATGAAGAAGCAACAGAGCTGATGAAGAAGCAACAGAGCTGATGAAGAAGCAACAGAGCTGATGAAGAGGCAGCAGAGCTGATGAAGAAGCAGCAGAGCTGATGAAGAGGCAACAGAGCTGATAAAGAAGCAGCAGAGCTGATGAAGAAGCAGCAGAGCTGATGAAGAGGCAGCAGAGCTGATGAAGAGGCAACAGAGCTGATAAAGAAGCAACAGAGCTGATAAAGAGGCAGCAGAGCTGATGAAGAGGCAGCAGAGCTGATAAAGAAGCAACAGAGCTGATAAAGAGGCAGCAGAGCTGATGAAGAGGAAGCAGAGCTGATGAAGAGGCAGCAGAGCTGATGAAGAGGCAACAGAGCTGATAAAGAAGCAACAGAGCTGATGAAGAGGCAGTAGAGCTGATGAAGAGGCAGCAGAGCTGATAAAGAAGCAGTAGAGCTGATGAAGAAGCAGTAGAGCTGATGAAGAGGCAGCAGAGCTGATGAAGAGGCAGCAGAGCTGATGAAGAGGCAGCAGAGCTGATGAAGAAGCAGCAGAGCTGATGAAGAGGCAGCAGAGCTGATGAAGAAGCAACAGAGCTGATGAAGAAGCAACAGAGCTGATGAAGAGGCAGCAGAGCTGATGAAGAAGCAGCAGAGCTGATGAAGAGGCAGCAGAGCTGATGAAGAGGCAGCAGAGCTGATGAAGAGGCAGCAGAGCTGATGAAGAGGCAGCAGAGCTGATGAAGAGGCAGCAGAGCTGATGAAGAGGCAGCAGAGCTGATGAAGAGAGCAACAGAGCTGATGAAGAAGCAACAGAGCTGATGAAGAGGCAGCAGAGCTGATGAAGAGGCAGCAGAGCTGATGAAGAAGCAACAGAGCTGATGAAGAGGCAGCAGAGCTGATGAAGAGGCAGCAGAGCTGATGAAGAGGCAGCAGAGCTGATGAAGAGGCAGCAGAGCTGATGAAGAGGCAGCAGAGCTGATAAAGAAGCAACAGAGCTGATGAAGAGGCAGCAGAGCTGATGAAGAGGCAGCAGAGCTGATAAAGAGGCAGCAGAGCTGATGAAGAGGCAGCAGAGCTGATGAAGAGGCAGCAGAGCTGATGAAGAGGCAGCAGAGCTGATAAAGAGGCAGCAGAGCTGATGAAGAGGCAGCAGAGCTGATGAAGAGGCAGCAGAGCTGATGAAGAGGCAGCAGAGCTGATAAAGAGGCAGCAGAGCTGATGAAGAGGCAGCAGAGCTGATAAAGAGGCAGCAGAGCTGATAAAGAGGCAGCAGAGCTGATGAAGAGGCAGCAGAGCTGATGAAGAAGCAGCAGAGCTGATGAAGAGGCAGCAGAGCTGATAAAGAGGCAGCAGAGCTGATGAAGAGGCAGCAGAGCTGATGAAGAGGCAGCAGAGCTGATAAAGAGGCAGCAGAGCTGATGAAGAGGCAGCAGAGCTGATGAAGAGGCAGCAGAGCTGATGAAGAGGCAGCAGAGCTGATAAAGAGGCAGCAGAGCTGATAAAGAGGCAGCAGAGCTGATGAAGAGGCAGCAGAGCTGATGAAGAGGCAGCAGAGCTGATGAAGAGGCAGCAGAGCTGATGAAGAGGCAGCAGAGCTGATGAAGAGGCAGCAGAGCTGATGAAGAGGCAGCAGAGCTGATGAAGAGGCAGCAGAGCTGATGAAGAGGCAGCAGAGCTGATAAAGAGGCAGCAGAGCTGATGAAGAGGCAGCAGAGCTGATGAAGAGGCAGCAGAGCTGATGAAAGAGGCAACAGAGCTGATGAAGAGGCAGCAGAGCTGATGAAGAGGCAGCAGCGCTGATGAAGAGGCAGCAGAGCTGATGAAGAGGCAGCAGAGCTGATGAAGAGGCAGCAGAGCTGATAAAGAGGCAGCAGAGCTGATGAAGAGGCAGCAGAGCTGATGAAGAGGCAGCAGAGCTGATAAAGAAGCAGCAGAGCTGATAAAGAGGCAGCAGAGCTGATGAAGAGGCAGCAGAGCTGATGAAGAGGCAGCAGAGCTGATAAAGAGGCAGCAGAGCTGATAAAGAGGCAGCAGAGCTGATGAAGAGGCAGCAGAGCTGATGAAGAGGCAGCAGAGCTGATAAAGAGGCAGCAGAGCTGATAAAGAGGCAGCAGAGCTGATAAAGAGGCAGCAGAGCTGATGAAGAGGCAGCAGAGCTGATGAAGAGGCAGCAGAGCTGATGAAGAGGCAGCAGAGCTGATAAAGAGGCAGCAGAGCTGATAAAGAGGCAGCAGAGCTGATGAAGAGGCAGCAGAGCTGATGAAGAGGCAGCAGAGCTGATAAAGAAGCAGCAGAGCTGATAAAGAGGCAGCAGAGCTGATGAAGAGGCAGCAGAGCTGATGAAGAGGCAGCAGAGCTGATAAAGAAGCAGCAGAGCTGATAAAGAGGCAGCAGAGCTGATGAAGAGGCAGCAGAGCTGATGAAGAGGCAGCAGAGCTGATAAAGAAGCAGCAGAGCTGATAAAGAGGCAGCAGAGCTGATGAAGAGGCAGCAGAGCTGATAAAGAGGCAGCAGAGCTGATGAAGAGGCAGCAGAGCTGATAAAGAGGCAGCAGAGCTGATAAAGAGGCAGCAGAGCTGATGAAGAGGCAGCAGAGCTGATGAAGAGGCAGCAGAGCTGATGAAGAGGCAGCAGAGCTGATAAAGAGGCAGCAGAGCTGATGAAGAGGCAGCAGAGCTGATGAAGAGGCAGCAGAGCTGATAAAGAGGCAGCAGAGCTGATGAAGAGGCAGCAGAGCTGATGAAGAGGCAGCAGAGCTGATGAAGAGGCAGCAGAGCTGATAAAGAGGCAGCAGAGCTGATAAAGAGGCAGCAGAGCTGATGAAGAGGCAGCAGAGCTGATGAAGAGGCAGCAGAGCTGATGAAGAGGCAGCAGAGCTGATGAAGAGGCAGCAGAGCTGATGAAGAGGCAGCAGAGCTGATGAAGAGGCAGCAGAGCTGATGAAGAGGCAGCAGAGCTGATGAAGAGGCAGCAGAGCTGATAAAGAGGCAGCAGAGCTGATGAAGAGGCAGCAGAGCTGATGAAGAGGCAGCAGAGCTGATGAAGAGGCAACAGAGCTGATGAAGAGGCAGCAGAGCTGATGAAGAGGCAGCAGAGCTGATGAAGAGGCAGCAGAGCTGATGAAGAGGCAGCAGAGCTGATAAAGAGGCAGCAGAGCTGATAAAGAGGCAGCAGAGCTGATGAAGAGGCAGCAGAGCTGATGAAGAGGCAGCAGAGCTGATGAAGAGGCAGCAGAGCTGATGAAGAGGCAGCAGAGCTGATGAAGAGGCAGCAGAGCTGATGAAGAGGCAGCAGAGCTGATGAAAGAGGCAGCAGAGCTGATGAAGAGGCAGCAGAGCTGATGAAGAGGCAGCAGAGCTGATGAAGAGGCAGCAGAGCTGATGAAGAGGCAGCAGAGCTGATGAAGAGGCAGCAGAGCTGATGAAGAGGCAGCAGAGCTGATGAAGAGGCAGCAGAGCTGATGAAGAGGCAGCAGAGCTGATGAAGAGGCAGCAGAGCTGATGAAGAGGCAGCAGAGCTGATGAAGAGGCAGCAGAGCTGATGAAGAGGCAGCAGAGCTGATGAAGAGGCAGCAGAGCTGATGAAGAGGCAGCAGAGCTGATGAAGAGGCAGCAGAGCTGATGAAGAGGCAGCAGAGCTGATGAAGAGGCAGCAGAGCTGATGAAGAGGCAGCAGAGCTGATGAAGAGGCAGCAGAGCTGATAAAGAGGCAGCAGAGCTGATGAAGAGGCAGCAGAGCTGATGAAGAGGCAGCAGAGCTGATAAAGAGGCAGCAGAGCTGATGAAGAGGCAGCAGAGCTGATGAAGAGGCAGCAGAGCTGATGAAGAGGCAGCAGAGCTGATAAAGAGGCAGCAGAGCTGATAAAGAGGCAGCAGAGCTGATGAAGAGGCAGCAGAGCTGATGAAGAGGCAGCAGAGCTGATGAAGAGGCAGCAGAGCTGATGAAGAGGCAGCAGAGCTGATGAAGAGGCAGCAGAGCTGATGAAGAGGCAGCAGAGCTGATGAAGAGGCAGCAGAGCTGATGAAGAGGCAGCAGAGCTGATGAAGAGGCAGCAGAGCTGATGAAGAGGCAGCAGAGCTGATGAAGAAGCAACAGAGCTGATGAAGAGGCAGCAGAGCTGATGAAGAGGCAGCAGAGCTGATGAAGAGGCAGCAGAGCTGATGAAGAGGCAGCAGAGCTGATGAAGAGGCAGCAGAGCTGATGAAGAGGCAGCAGAGCTGATGAAGAGGCAGCAGAGCTGATGAAGAGGCAGCAGAGCTGATGAAGAGGCAGCAGAGCTGATGAAGAGGCAGCAGAGCTGATAAGAGGCAGCAGAGCTGATGAAGAGGCAGCAGAGCTGATAAAGAGGCAGCAGAGCTGATGAAGAGGCAGCAGAGCTGATGAAGAGGCAGCGATGAAGAGGCAGCAGAGCTGATAAAGAGGCAGCAGAGCTGATGAAGAGGCAGCAGAGCTGATGAAGAGGCAGCAGAGCTGATGAAGAGGCAGCAGAGCTGATAAAGAGGCAGCAGAGCTGATGAAGAGGCAGCAGAGCTGATAAAGAGGCAGCAGAGCTGATGAAGAGGCAGCAGAGCTGATGAAGAGGCAGCAGAGCTGATGAAGAGGCAGCAGAGCTGATAAAGAGGCAGCAGAGCTGATGAAGAGGCAGCAGAGCTGATGAAGAGGCAGCAGAGCTGATGAAGAGGCAGCAGAGCTGATGAAGAGGCAGCAGAGCTGATGAAGAGGCAGCAGAGCTGATGAAGAGGCAGCAGAGCTGATGAAGAGGCAGCAGAGCTGATGAAGAGGCAGCAGAGCTGATGAAGAGGCAGCAGAGCTGATGAAGAGGCAGCAGAGCTGATGAAGAGGCAGCAGAGCTGATGAAGAGGCAGCAGAGCTGATGAAGAGGCAGCAGAGCTGATGAAGAGGCAGCAGAGCTGATGAAGAGGCAGCAGAGCTGATGAAGAGGCAGCAGAGCTGATGAAGAGGCAGCAGAGCTGATGAAGAGGCAGCAGAGCTGATGAAGAGGCAGCAGAGCTGATGAAGAGGCAGCAGAGCTGATGAAGAGGCAGCAGAGCTGATGAAGAGGCAGCAGAGCTGATGAAGAGGCAGCAGAGCTGATGAAGAGGCAGCAGAGCTGATGAAGAGGCAGCAGAGCTGATGAAGAGGCAGCAGAGCTGATGAAGAGGCAGCAGAGCTGATGAAGAGGCAGCAGAGCTGATGAAGAGGCAGCAGAGCTGATGAAGAGGCAGCAGAGCTGATGAAGAGGCAGCAGAGCTGATGAAGAGGCAGCAGAGCTGATGAAGAGGCAGCAGAGCTGATGAAGAGGCAGCAGAGCTGATGAAGAGGCAGCAGAGCTGATGAAGAGGCAGCAGAGCTGATGAAGAGGCAGCAGAGCTGATGAAGAGGCAGCAGAGCTGATGAAGAGGCAGCAGAGCTGATGAAGAGGCAGCAGAGCTGATGAAGAGGCAGCAGAGCTGATGAAGAGGCAGCAGAGCTGATGAAGAGGCAGCAGAGCTGATGAAGAGGCAGCAGAGCTGATGAAGAGGCAGCAGAGCTGATGAAGAGGCAGCAGAGCTGATGAAGAGGCAGCAGAGCTGATGAAGAGGCAGCAGAGCTGATGAAGAGGCAGCAGAGCTGATGAAGAGGCAGCAGAGCTGATGAAGAGGCAGCAGAGCTGATGAAGAGGCAGCAGAGCTGATGAAGAGGCAGCAGAGCTGATGAAGAGGCAGCAGAGCGGATGAAGGAAGAGGCAGCAGAGCTGATGAAGAGGCAGCAGAGCTGATGAAGAGGCAGCAGAGCTGATGAAGAGGCAGCAGAGCTGATGAAGAGGCAGCAGAGCTGATGAAGAGGCAGCAGAGCTGATGAAGAGGCAGCAGAGCTGATGAAGAGGCAGCAGAGCTGATGAAGAGGCAGCAGAGCTGATGAAGAGGCAGCAGAGCTGATGAAGAGGCAGCAGAGCTGATGAAGAGGCAGCAGAGCTGATGAAGAGGCAGCAGAGCTGATGAAGAGGCAGCAGAGCTGATGAAGAGGCAGCAGAGCTGATGAAGAGGCAGCAGAGCTGATGAAGAGGCAGCAGAGCTGATGAAGAGGCAGCAGAGCTGATGAAGAGGCAGCAGAGCTGATGAAGAGGCAGCAGAGCTGATGAAGAGGCAGCAGAGCTGATGAAGAGGCAGCAGAGCTGATGAAGAGGCAGCAGAGCTGATGAAGAGGCAGCAGAGCTGATGAAGAGGCAGCAGAGCTGATGAAGAGGCAGCAGAGCTGATGAAGAGGCAGCAGAGCTGATGAAGAGGCAGCAGAGCTGATGAAGAGGCAGCAGAGCTGATGAAGAGGCAGCAGAGCTGATGAAGAGGCAGCAGAGCTGATGAAGAGGCAGCAGAGCTGATGAAGAGGCAGCAGAGCTGATGAAGAGGCAGCAGAGCTGATGAAGAGGCAGCAGAGCTGATGAAGAGGCAGCAGAGCTGATGAAGAGGCAGCAGAGCTGATGAAGAGGCAGCAGAGCTGATGAAGAGGCAGCAGAGCTGATGAAGAAGCAACAGAGCTGATGAAGAGGCAGCAGAGCTGATGAAGAGGCAGCAGAGCTGATGAAGAGGCAGCAGAGCTGATGAAGAGGCAGCAGAGCTGATGAAGAGGCAGCAGAGCTGATGAAGAGGCAGCAGAGCTGATGAAGAGGCAGCAGAGCTGATGAAGAGGCAGCAGAGCTGATGAAGAGGCAGCAGAGCTGATGAAGAGGCAGCAGAGCTGATGAAGAGGCAGCAGAGCTGATGAAGAGGCAGCAGAGCTGATGAAGAGGCAGCAGAGCTGATGAAGAGGCAGCAGAGCTGATGAAGAGGCAGCAGAGCTGATGAAGAGGCAGCAGAGCTGATGAAGAGGCAGCAGAGCTGATGAAGAGGCAGCAGAGCTGATGAAGAGGCAGCAGAGCTGATGAAGAGGCAGCAGAGCTGATGAAGAGGCAGCAGAGCTGATGAAGAGGCAGCAGAGCTGATGAAGAGGCAGCAGAGCTGATGAAGAGGCAGCAGAGCTGATGAAGAGGCAGCAGAGCTGATGAAGAGGCAGCAGAGCTGATGAAGAGGCAGCAGAGCTGATGAAGAGGCAGCAGAGCTGATGAAGAGGCAGCAGAGCTGATGAAGAGGCAGCAGAGCTGATGAAGAGGCAGCAGAGCTGATGAAGAGGCAGCAGAGCTGATGAAGAGGCAGCAGAGCTGATGAAGAAGCAACAGAGCTGATGAAGAGGCAGCAGAGCTGATGAAGAGGCAGCAGAGCTGATGAAGAGGCAGCAGAGCTGATGAAGAGGCAGCAGAGCTGATGAAGAGGCAGCAGAGCTGATGAAGAGGCAGCAGAGCTGATGAAGAGGCAGCAGAGCTGATGAAGAGGCAGCAGAGCTGATGAAGAGGCAGCAGAGCTGATGAAGAGGCAGCAGAGCTGATGAAGAGGCAGCAGAGCTGATGAAGAGGCAGCAGAGCTGATGAAGAGGCAGCAGAGCTGATGAAGAGGCAGCAGAGCTGATGAAGAGGCAGCAGAGCTGATGAAGAGGCAGCAGAGCTGATGAAAGGCAGCAGAGCTGATGAAGAGGCAGCAGAGCTGATGAAGAGGCAGCAGAGCTGATGAAGAGGCAGCAGAGCTGATGAAGAGGCAGCAGAGCTGATGAAGAGGCAGCAGAGCTGATGAAGAGGCAGCAGAGCTGATGAAGAGGCAGCAGAGCTGATGAAGAGGCAGCAGAGCTGATGAAGAGGCAGCAGAGCTGATGAAGAGGCAGCAGAGCTGATGAAGAGGCAGCAGAGCTGATGAAGAGGCAGCAGAGCTGATGAAGAGGCAGCAGAGCTGATGAAGAGGCAGCAGAGCTGATGAAGAGGCAGCAGAGCTGATGAAGAGGCAGCAGAGCTGATGAAGAGGCAGCAGAGCTGATGAAGAGGCAGCAGAGCTGATGAAGAGGCAGCAGAGCTGATGAAGAGGCAGCAGAGCTGATGAAGAGGCAGCAGAGCTGATGAAGAGGCAGCAGAGCTGATGAAGAGGCAGCAGCGCTGATGAAGAGGCAGCAGAGCTGATGAAGAGGCAGCAGAGCTGATGAAGAGGCAGCAGAGCTGATGAAGAAGCAGCAGAGCTGATGAAGAGGCAGCAGAGCTGATGAAGAGGCAGCAGAGCTGATGAAGAGGCAGCAGAGCTGATGAAGAGGCAGCAGAGCTGATGAAGAGGCAGCAGAGCTGATGAAGAGGCAGCAGAGCTGATGAAGAGGCAGCAGAGCTGATGAAGAGGCAGCAGAGCTGATGAAGAGGCAGCAGAGCTGATGAAGAGGCAGCAGAGCTGATGAAGAGGCAGCAGAGCTGATGAAGAGGCAGCAGAGCTGATGAAGAGGCAGCAGAGCTGATGAAGAGGCAGCAGAGCTGATGAAGAGGCAGCAGAGCTGATGAAGAAGCAGCAGAGCTGATGAAGAGGCAGCAGAGCTGATGAAGAGGCAGCAGAGCTGATGAAGAGGCAGCAGAGCTGATGAAGAGGCAGCAGAGCTGATGAAGAGGCAGCAGAGCTGATGAAGAGGCAGCAGAGCTGATGAAGAGGCAGCAGAGCTGATGAAGAGGCAGCAGAGCTGATGAAGAGGCAGCAGAGCTGATAAAGAGGCAGCAGAGCTGATGAAGAGGCAGCAGAGCTGATGAAGAGGCAGCAGAGCTGATGAAGAGGCAGCAGAGCTGATGAAGAGGCAGCAGAGCTGATGAAGAGGCAGCAGAGCTGATGAAGAGGCAGCAGAGCTGATGAAGAGGCAGCAGAGCTGATGAAGAGGCAGCAGAGCTGATGAAGAGGCAGCAGAGCTGATGAAGAGGCAGCAGAGCTGATGAAGAAGCAACAGAGCTGATGAAGAAGCAACAGAGCTGATGAAGAGGCAGCAGAGCTGATGAAGAAGCAACAGAGCTGATGAAGAGGCAACAGAGCTGATGAAGAAGCAACAGAGCTGATGAAGAAGCAACAGAGCTGATGAAGAGGCAGCAGAGCTGATGAAGAGGCAGCAGAGCTGATGAAGAAGCAACAGAGCTGATGAAGAAGCAACAGAGCTGATGAAGAAGCAACAGAGCTGATGAAGAAGCAACAGAGCTGATGAAGAAGCAACAGAGCTGATGAAGAAGCAACAGAGCTGATGAAGATGCCCCTTGGTACACTGATGAGCTGCGCAAGATGAAGGCAACTGGCCGTGCTATTGAGAGACGTGTAAAATCATCTGGTCTCTCTGTGCATAAGCAGGCATATAAAGAACATCAGAAGGCGTACGCCTATTCTCTTAAAGAAGCACGCTCCAAATATTATTCTAACATCATCAACACCTGCCCTGGAAACTCTAAACAGCTCTTCTCCACAATAACTCGTCTGCTTAATCCCATTAAGCAAACTCTTGAGGACTCTGCTCAAAAATGCGAGCTGTTTCTTTCATCTTTTAAAACCAAAATTGACACTATCAGATCTCAGCTCCACAACCTCCCTGTTCTCAGTGTGCCATCTACCCGTCTGCATTCTGGGACCCTTAACAGCTTTGACGAAGTTGTTCAGAGTGAGGTGGAGGCCATCATCAAGAAAATGAAGCCTTCATCCTGCGCCCTGGATCCTTTCCCCTCGTCTCTCATAAAATCCAATCACTCTGCAATAGGCCCACTTATCACTCAAATAATAAATCAGTCTCTTCAATCTGGTCATGTTCCACTGCCTCTAAAAACTGCCATCATTAGGCCTCTTCTGAAAAAATCTAATTTGGATCCAGACATTTTTTCTAATTACCGCCCAATTTCACACCTCCCTTTTCTGTCTAAAGTGCTGGAAAAAGCTGTTGCTGCTCAGCTGCAGGATCACTTACAACAACACTCCCTGTATGAGAAGTTCCAGTCTGGATTCAGGGCAGCTCACAGTACTGAGACTGCACTGCTGAGGGTTACTAATGATGTCCTCTTGGCTGCTGACACTGGTTCTCCCTCCATCCTTGTCCTCCTTGACCTCACTGCAGCCTTCGACACTGTGGACCATAGTATCCTCCTCCACCGTCTTCATGTGGAGGTCGGTCTCTGTGACACCGTCCTGGACTGGTTTAAATCTTTCCTCTCCAATAGGCTGGAATGTGTTAGTCTTGGCAACGCCACGTCCCAGACAGTCTCTGTCTCCTGTGGTGTCCCTCAGGGGTCGGTTCTGGGGCCCCTGTTGTTTTCCCTTTACATGCTGCCTTTAGGTCAAATTATTAATCAGTTCAACATTTCTTTTCACTGTTATGCCGACGATACACAGCTTTACATCAGGACTGGAGCATCCTCATCTTCCACCTTGTCATCTCCATCTTCACTCACTGCCCTCTCTGCCTGCCTGGAGGCAATTAGGGCATGGATGAATCAGAACTTTCTTCAATTAAACTGCTCCAAGACCGAGGCCATACTGATTGGCACCCCTCACCAGGTACAGACATCTACTATAACAACACTTTCCTTTTCTGGACAAGACATCCCCCTCTCCACCTCTGTTACTAATCTTGGAATAAAAATGGACTCCAATCTTACATTTGAAAATCACATTAAGCATCTGTTTAAAACTTGCTTCTTCCATCTTCGAAACATCTCTAGACTTCGCCCATCCCTAACTTTTTCCGATGCTGAGAAGCTCGTCCATGCTTTTGTCTCCTCCAGGCTCGACTACTGCAACTCCCTGTTTATTGGAATCCCTGGCAAAAACCTTCAGAAACTTCAGTATATTCAAAACAGTGCAGCAAGGATCTTGTTGCGAGTTCGTAAATTTGAACATATTACGCCCATTCTTCATAACCTTCATTGGCTTCCTGTCGCCTACAGAATTCAGTACAAAACTGCTCTCATTACACATCAATGCTTACATGGAGCTTCACCAGATTATCTGAAGGATATTCTTATTCCACACTCATCCACCCGGTCGCTGCGGTCACAGAACAGTAATCTCCTTCACATTCCAAGAACCAAATTAAGGACCATGGGAGACCGGGCTTTCAGTGTGGCTGCCCCCCGCCTGTGGAACTCTCTTCCTGACTGTCTGAGGGTCCCACAGTCTGTGGTTGACTTTAAGAGCGGCTTGAAGACCTT
>JBBPBX010071072.1:0-18418 GCA_038048925.1 Garcialebias charrua | reverse complement strand
TATATATATATATATATATATATATATATTGTATATGTAGGGATACAGCACTCTCATGTCCGTATGGGATATGGGCCTCTCCACATCTCTCTGAAACTCTCAGTGTTACACCTTCTTGAAACTCTCAAGGAGTTTCTCAAGGACAAGTGGACTCTATATTGGTTAACAATTATTATGGATTAATGGACACTAATTAATCAGATTGAACTTTCTCTTTAATGTGTGTTAATTCAGAATTGATCAAACAGTATTTTTGTCATTTCAATGATGATTTTACTAAACTGGTATATTTTAAATATGACAAAGTTAAGAGAACATCTCAGAATGATCATGCTTTGAACTGTCTGCTCTAGGCAGAATAAGTGTCGAAAGTTGAAGGAACAATCCTTCGTATTTGTTTGAACTGTTTTTGTTTCAAAGGAAAAGTGCTAGACATAGCTTGCTTTCGGTCTCCCGTCCTTTCTAAAAACAATGAATCAGTTCTCAAAACAAAGTACTGACTTGTGCACATGCACCTGCATCTTCTCACGTATGTTTTCTATGTTTTGTCTACCCTATCATCTGTCACTCAAACTCACTCATTTGCAAAGTCACACCCTCTCTAGGGGTGCAACAACCAATCAGCAGGAAGTATGTGACTAAGTCACACCCCCTTCTTAAGGGGCACTTCCTGCATTTTGGTTTAGAGTTTCGAGGAGAACGAACTGTCAACCTGCTCTCTCCTCTGGAGAAAGCTGGAGACGCCCGGTCATTGTGCCAACTCGACCCACGTCTTCAGCAAAGGTTCAAACAGCACGTCAGCTGTGAACCCCTTCGAGTGTCACAGCTCAAAGCGGTGACACTCTTTCTGAAGTTATCTTGAACAAAACCAGAACCAGGCATCACTCTGGGAGGCCGACGCAGACGGTCTCGAGACCGTGGCAAGATGAAAGTGGTCGCCTGTAAAACGCAGCAGCATGCACGTCTGGCTTGACTAATTTACCGGAGTTGAGACAGGATCATCTTCACGAAGGTAAAAGTGTTTCATCACGGGACGGACGTCCAGCCGAAACCGAGCAGAGGGTGCTACCTCTGGTTAAACATCTCAAGATAAGATTCAACCATTTCATTTCAATCTTTTATCTTTCCTCCTTAAACTCCTCCTTATGTTTGTTTTCATCATGGTAAACTTTAAGTAATGTGCCAACAGAAAGTTCCAACTGTCTGTTTGTTTTAATTTGAATTCTTGTCAACGTAGTTATTAAATCAGAGCTAATATCGATACAAATGTTTAATGTAATTCTGTGATAGTTTCAATAAAAGGTCTATTTTCTGGTAGACCAATATAAATTGAAGTCTAAGCGTGAAATTACATTTCTGATTAATCACAGTAGAAACAATTTAGTATCGGAAAAAGGAAGAACTCGCACTTTGGTGGCAGTTTGTGCAAGATTAAAGTCTGCTAAACTGCGCATCTACAATAATGATGGCTCAGTAAGTGTTTAAATACCTTACAAGCCGCATTTATTCTATTACAATTGGTGGCTCGTCCGAGTTCCTGGAACGTTTATTAAAACGATTGAAGCAGAGGAGGCGGGCCTTGGATGAAGGTTGAAGACCAACGTTGGATCAGCAGGTCCCCACATCGAAGGTTGCAGGCTGGATGGCTTCCAGTCGGTGCCACCCTGGTTCAATGTGTCATGCAATTATGTGGTTTTAGGTGGGCTTATGATAGGGATTCTACATTAAGCCTTACCTATATGCACCTGGTATGTAAGCTATCATGGATTAGATCAGCTAACAATTACCAATTAAGGGGTGGAGCAATGCTGTAAAAATCACAGATAGGGATCTATACCTATAGAAATGTGGAGGGCTTCTGTAACGAAGGCCTCTTCTTTCAAACTATTCCTCCATTCATTAATTAGTTTAGGTTAAACTAAAATAAAAATGAAACTAGTTTGGTCTAAATGTCTGTTGTCTTTTAGACGAACGACGCAAGATTTGGTAATCCCTAAAAATTTTGAAGTCTATGGCGAGACTCATCAAAATGAATAGATCTAGAATAGAAACGATCGAATCGGTTCTACCTAAATGATTGGGAGATCAGTGTAGATTATAGTACCTTAAGTAGTATTAATCTACAATGGCTCGATAAAACCAGCTGACAAAGGGAGTGCTGTGGTAATATTATCCAGAGACCAATACATCCAGGAAGCTCACCGACAATTACAGGATACAAATTATTACAAGAAACTGGAAGAACCCATCTATTTAACAACAAAACCCATAGTAGATGACATTCTCGAGAGACTGTTAAAACAAAAATACATAAACAAAAACAAAAACAAAATCTAATGGGAGAAAATGAACCAAGACATAGAAAAGTTCTATATTTTACCAAAAATACACAAAGAGCCAGAAAAATTGAGTATTCCTTTTCAAATTCCACCAGGTCGGCCAATAGTTTCGGACTGTGGTAGTGAGACTTACTACACTGCCGAATATATTGATTTCTACTTAAAGGTGCTATGTGTAACTTTCTGTAGAGTGCAGAACTTAGAAAAAATTTCAACAGGCAAAGCATTCTGATCTCTCCCCCTCAGAGCCATATATGGCTCTGAGGGGGAGGTTCTGCTGAAATTCAAATTCAAGCTCTGTTTTTATTGGCTGATTCAAATTCAAGCTCTGTTTTTAATTGGCTGGTTACAAACTGTTTTTATTGGCTGGTTAAAGCTCCACTGACATGATCTTTTGACTTTTCAAAAAATGGCACAACATATATAAATATTAAGATAGACCTCTGACCGTTTTTGCTAAAATAATGTTAAATGAATAAAAATTGCTCTCAAAATAGTTTAAAATTAGCGCCGTTTTTTTACACCGTAAATCCGGATTTTCCGGTCACGTGACTGTGACGTCAGATTAAGGATCTTCGCAAACTTACCCAGCAAACAACAATGGCGGAGCCTGTAGAATCCGATGACGAATTGAGCAATTATAGTGTAGATCTGAGTGACTTGTCCTCAGTTTGTGAAGGAGAACTTAGTTCTAGCGATGAACAAGAAGAAGTAGGTTTTAATTTAGGTCAGGAACCCTATTTATTTGAGCCTTCTTGTTCAGGAAGTGATGATTCTGAGGAGGAGGGTGAAGTGGTGCCTGAAGCCGATTTAACTCGTCTGCTGAGCACTGAATGGTAATGCTTTAATTAATGTATCTAATAATTATTCTATATCAAATAGTTTTTAAAAAATCAGCGCTTTGTGATTTTATATCTGTGATAAGCGCTCTAGAAATAAACCCTATTTACTTAAACAAGTTTATTCAAACATACATTCTGAAAAACACCCTTCGTATTTACACTGTAATGTGCATGTTTACATGCACTGAATGTTCACCATGTATTAATAAAACTGTATTTTATGACAATAATTAAATTTAAAATAAAATTCTGTCAAATACTGTCAAAATAACGTAAATTTCCATAGCTTGATCATCAGGGTATTTCTTTTCAGCTGTTTTAATCAAAATATTTCAGTTTGTGTTTTCAGGTTTGTTTTTGTTCATTTTTTTATTGCTGCTTAAACATTTTAGTTTTCTGACTCTGACTCACTTGTTTAAAATGAGTCCACAGTTTGAACATCTGTAGCACCGTTGAATGCTGACTGGACAGATTGTTGATGTTTATGAAGAGCTACAGACAGTACTATGTCACTCATAAAAATGAAAAAACAAAACACTTATCACTAGACTATCACTAGACAAACTAGACAAAAATGGCTAAAGCCAAGTAAGTTGTTCATATTTTATAGGTGAACATGTTTGTTTATTTATAAATAAGAATTTTATACATTAAATTTTTTAATTTTTGTTTAAAATGATGTACTTGCAGATTCCAAGATTATGGTCAGACTGGAAAAGATTGTTTCTGCTAATTTGCTATTGAAAGACATCAAACAGCTGTCTGGACAACAACAGACATCTTCACTAGAAAACTTCCACAGCCTTTTGAATCACTTTGCTCCAAAGACATACGGGTTCTCCTACAAAGGTCAACTGTGCAGGTAATTAAACTAAATTATTGGCAAATACTAAATGTTGTAATAATTCCTAAATTAACATACTTAATCCCAGAAATCATTATTTTAACAGAACATTGATGGCTGTTCTGCATTTTAACGAAAATGCATCAAGGGAACAACAATCAACGATTGCAGGAAAACCTCGCTTTGCATTGTCCTTTCCAAAGTGGAAAAAAGGACAATATGTCGTCAAGAAGATAGTAGAGGATCCTACATATGGTAAGTCATTCTACTAGATCTTACAAATCTCTTTCAAACTTTAAGCATTATAATTAACATTTCTTTGAGTAATTTTGTTTTTAATTAGACAAATGACATGAAATGAAAATTGTTAAGAAATTTATTATCACAAAACGCTGAACTAATACAGATTACAACATCATCATCTTCAACTTTATTTGTAAAGCGCTTTAACAAAGCCATAGCTGAAACAAAGCGCTGGACACTAGCTACAAAAAAGATAATAAAAAAAGCATAAAAACAGAAACACCAAACTAACACACAGTGAACTAAAAGTTCTATTTAAAATACAAAAAATTGGCAAGTAATCAGGGCATAATACAATCATATTGTTTTTGTATGTGTGTTTGTATTTTTGTTTGTTGTTTATTTGACAGACTATGTAGAAGATGTTTGGACGAAGGTACTAGCTCTCTGCAAAGGTGAACCAGAGGACCAGGCTGGAGAAGAAGTTGTCGTTCCACCTCCACTCAGCAGTGACTTCCAGCGACCCGACATGGACACAGCAGTTGCAGAGAGACGGTCGAGATACCATTGATCATTCAAGCGGAGGCCATCGAAAGCCAGTGTATTCACCTGCTGCTGCTCCTCCTCCTGCTGCTGCTGCTGCTCCTCCTGCTCCTCCTGCTGCTGCTGCTCCTCCTGCTGCTGCTGATCCTGCTCCTCCTGCTCCTCCTGCTGCTGATGATCCTGCTGATCCTGCTCCTCCTGCTCCTCCTGCTGCTGCTGCCGGAAAAGTATTTCTGATCCGAGTCACGACACATGAAGGAAGTGGTACTCTGACGTGTCGTCCAAGATGACCATAGACCATAAGGACAAATTGCCTGTAGGCTATGTAACGATATTTTCTGCAAAATATGCATGGTTGTGTTTAGTTAAGATATTTTCTTCAAAATATGCTTGTTCATAATTAGTTAATAGATTTGTATGGTGATTTTTAGGTAAGTATTTGTGTATAGATGTTTCATATAATTTTAAACAGTTTCGTACTCACTCATGTTGTTGTGAATGTTGAGCGTCATGCCTCCTGAAGTGGTTGATGAAGGTCAAGTTTGCAATTCTTAGGACTTGAACACTCAGACAACACTCCTCAAAATAAGACAGTTGTGTCACGCATGTGACATCTTCAGCCATACGATGCATTTCTTCCATAACCTCTGGTATTTCGTTGCAACATTGACATTCAATAACCGTTGGCAATGGCTGGCAATTTGTACAGGTACACCTGTAAAAAGAAACTTATTTTAGTGGATTTTATACAGTGATATATTTCTAGATATTTTTTTAAAATAAAATTACAATAGAACATAAAATTATTTTTATTATTTTTTAATTATGATAGCATTTTGTAAAATAAGAAAATTGCCATTGTAACATTTAATAAACGGTTTTTAAAAAATATCTACAAAGCTAAATCTGGGCATTACAAAAAAAATCAATTTAAAAAAAAAATAACTGAATTCTCACTCCCTTTGTTTTGTTTTAATAATGTCGGTAGGACCTGGTTCAGCTTTTTAAGGTATTTCTACGTGGATTATTCAACGTGCATCAGTGTGTCTTACAAATACATTTAAGTGTCTGTTTACAATATTTATCAATTTAAAGAAATATTTTGTATATTTTAAATATATACTGTACTTGTATAATCTTTGGGATATAACGGTTACGCTTTATTTACAGTGGAGAAATATTTACATTCATTATAGTTTTCTATTTTAATATGCTGGTGACGATTCTCATTCGTCCAGGACATGATAAAATCACAAAAGGCGTTCAATACAAGATTTCTATTTTAATTGAATGTAAAGTATTTATATGATTAAACAAAAACAGGGTGAATATCATATTGTTTTAATTTGGATTTAGTGTCTAGTGATAAGTGTTTTGTTTTTTCATTTTTATGAGTGACATAGTACTGTCTGTAGCTCTTCATAAACATCAACAATCTGTCCAGTCAGCATTCAACGGTGCTACAGATGTTCAAACTGTGGACTCATTTTAAACAAGTGAGTCAGAGTCAGAAAACTAAAATGTTTAAGCAGCAATAAAAAAATGAACAAAAACAAACCTGAAAACACAAACTGAAATATTTTGATTAAAACAGCTGAAAAGAAATACCCTGATGATCAAGCTATGGAAATTTACGTTATTTTGACAGTATTTGACAGAATTTTATTTTAAATTTAATTATTGTCATAAAATACAGTTTTATTAATACATGGTGAACATTCAGTGCATGTAAACATGCACATTACAGTGTAAATACGAAGGGTGTTTTTCAGAATGTATGTTTGAATAAACTTGTTTAAGTAAATAGGGTTTATTTCTAGAGCGCTTATCACAGATATAAAATCACAAAGCGCTGATTTTTTAAAAACTATTTGATATAGAATAATTATTAGATACATTAATTAAAGCATTACCATTCAGTGCTCAGCAGACGAGTTAAATCGGCTTCAGGCACCACTTCACCCTCCTCCTCAGAATCATCACTTCCTGAACAAGAAGGCTCAAATAAATAGGGTTCCTGACCTAAATTAAAACCTACTTCTTCTTGTTCATCGCTAGAACTAAGTTCTCCTTCACAAACTGAGGACAAGTCACTCAGATCTACACTATAATTGCTCAATTCGTCATCGGATTCTACAGGCTCCGCCATTGTTGTTTGCTGGGTAAGTTTGCGAAGATCCTTAATCTGACGTCACAGTCACGTGACCGGAAAATCCGGATTTACGGTGTAAAAAAACGGCGCTAATTTTAAACTATTTTGAGAGCAATTTTTATTCATTTAACATTATTTTAGCAAAAACGGTCAGAGGTCTATCTTAATATTTATATATGTTGTGCCATTTTTTGAAAAGTCAAAAGATCATGTCAGTGGAGCTTTAAGGACGGGTCACTCTGTGTTTTTAGTGTTTTTATAAATGCTGATAGAGAAGCAAGGGGACTATAGTTTTTTTCAGAGATTACTTTGTCTAACATCAGTCTGTCAGTAGATAGTGACAGAGTGAAGAAATATGTTAAAAATATATTGTTAGAAAAGTTACAGACTACATTACAATGTTACATACCCTAGCTTTAAACCCCTTATCAACAAAACATTCATCCTATATAAAAGATACTTATCATTTTGTTGAATTAATTAAATCACTTAGAATTCCATTAAATTCCTTGTTTTTTACAATGGACGTCGATAATTTATACACAAATATCGACATAGGGGTAGGATTACTGGCAATACAGGAAATATTCCAAAAATACCCAGACAAGAGTAGACCTGATCAGGAGATTTTGGAACTACTTGAGATCAACCTTAGACAAAATGATTTTGAATTTAACGGAGAGTTTTATTTACAGACAAAAGGTACAGCAATGTGAAATATATTTCTATCAGTATTACATTACACCCACTATGCTCCATTATTTGTATTCACTTAGTTCTGCCTTATAATGTGAAATGTGACACAAGGCAGAACGTTTTTCTCTCGGGCTTTGTTTTCACTAGGGAACAGTACACGCCTGCACATGCAACACACCCAACATTTGATGATTGACATACAGAGCTGATAGCTTGTTGGCTGAGAGGCGGATCACTCACAGAGTAGAAAAGTTCTAGGGCGGTTCCAAGGCGGTTCGGTTCCAGGATTGGTCCCACGAGGCGATGACGTCATCTAGAGGTATAAAACCGTGGTCCGCCTTCGAAGAGAGTGTGTGTGGACTGTGCTGGAGTCAGGTCTGTTGTCTGCTGTAAGGTTTATTCTTATATGTACAATAAACCTACATAAAATTTGCACATTCGTTTCAGAGCTTCCTTCAACCTTTTGAATTCGCAACAATTTGGTGACCACCGACGTGAGGGGTTTGCGGTTTCGTCTGAAACGAGAGATGATTTGGAGGGTTCCCCCCCCCACCGCCGACAGAGACGAGCACGCGCGCAGTCAACAGCCGGTGATTCACAGAGGTGAGCAGGACCCCTCTTACACAAAACGTCTGCGTTTGGACACACTAAATTATTTGTTGACTGAGGGCTGTTTGTCTCGAGGTGGGCCAGTGGTTTATAATGTTAGCAGCTAAGAGTAAAAAAAAAAAAAACGTGAACTACTGTTGGTATTTCATTTGAATGTGCATTTTTTTTGGCGGTTTTTGTACATGTAAGTAAGGTGAAGAGCACAGAAGTTCCACACACGCGTAGGGATAATTTACGGTGCCTTAAGTTTGCCCTTCCCCCACATCCTACTTCTGCGCTCCGGCCTGTCGGCTGGGAGACACGTTTTCTTTGGACTCCGGGAAACTGTGTGCTCGAGGCCTCATCGTGAACTCCGGGCATCTGTCGCCGTTGAGTCACAGGGGCTTTCATCCGAGACATGGGTTTTGCCGTTCAGAGTGGATTGCCACTCCGGGTTCACAGGTCGCTGTGCAGTGTGATTAGGTCACAGCCGGGACTGTGATCGCTGTTAAGAGTCACATTTTTCTTCCCCTTCCCAGTTAAAGTCGATTACCGTATTTTCCACTGTATAGGTCGCACCCATTCTTTTAAGATAACTTTCTTTTCTTTTTATTATTTTTTGTTTTCTTTTCTCTTTTTTTTCGTGGCTTGCGACCTGTACTAGGTAGGTACGGTATACACGCAAACAAGGCAACAGGGACAGATTTTTTTTATTTTCATTTTTATTCTCATTTATTGCATTTGTGAGTGTTAAAGTCAGGGGGCCAGAACCCTTCTCTGAGGAGCATGCACAGGGCAGTTTCGCTCATGCAACTGTCACACGGCCGGTCTCCCCCACTGATTTGTTGCAGTTCCTGCAGATGGGGCTCCCCTCCTCCTTCCCCCCCCCCGCCGCAGATGGCCTCTGGAGGTTCTGGTCCAGGGACCGCTTGGAGCTGCTGGCTCGAACTCAGATTTATGGCTTCTAACAAGATAACACTCTCCTGTTGGTGCCTGACATGGAGGCAAGGAGACATCTCCTCCCCTCCTCCCTCACCCCCCCCCCCCCTACGTGCCTGTGAACCTGCACGGCACAAAGGCCTTTTTCATCCATATAAATCTCACTGAGTTTTCTCCTGGTTCAGGTTTTGGACCTGCTAGGGAGGTCCGCCTCAAAGGTTCCGGCTGATAACAGGGAGTTTTACAACTTAATCAGCTCAGGCTGGGACTGTAAAAGTTACTGTTTATTGGTGTGTACTTCAGTGCAGCTTTGGAAGAAAACTCCAGGGTAAAGTAGTTAGTTAATTACCAGTTAAAAGTTGGGTTATTACACGGTTTGTTTTTTATTTTCTGTTGCTGTGACCTTTGTTTTAAACACGCTGACCTCTCTGTGACAGTCTGTTGTCCTCACAATGCAGTACTGTATTTTTTGCAGATATGTGTTTTTCACTCTCGGTGTTAAAGGCACGTTTCTGATTTTTATAGGGTTAATCTCACGCCATTGATTGTTAGTTTCCAGTTCTCATCACTTCAGCCTGGTGGGGTGCAGGTCATGTTTAATGACATATGAACAAGGCCTGTGTAATAGTGGTTTGGAGGACTTTAGTGGTTTATTATTTGTTTTATTTGTTTTTTAGATATGTGTGTATTTTTTTTTTCTTCTTTCCTCTTGAGTGGACTGCAGCTTGTCTGTTCTGCAGGATCGTTCTGCCTTGGCCTTCTGACCTGCTCGACAGAGTCTGGAAGGGAGTCTTCACACAGCTGACATACTGCAGGGGGTGACTTTATTTAGGTGTTTTCTGAGGATTTCAGCTTGACATCTGATCAGTGAACGTTGCAGGTTTTCCATGAGGACATTTAGTTAGATTTGGTGGTGGATTTCACTTATACACAGATATGCAGTTCTCAATTTACAATTTTATTCCTCACCCCACAACATTACACTTGTTTGCATACATTTAGGTTACCTCCATAGCATGGAGTGGTTGCATCATGACTCTCTAGTGTTGAACACCATTTTTGGACAGATTACATGTATGCTGTCATTGAAGCTAGGTTTTGCTAACAACTCCTCACCTGCACTGGACTGCACTGAACTGTCGAATTGCGTTGTGATCAGCTGTGCTGCAAGCTGTCACCACCTGCACTGAACTGAAAATGCACTGGACTGCAGATATGCATCATGTTCAGCTAAAGCCGCAAGCTGTCATGACTCGTGCCTGAACTGTTACATGGAGTTTTACGTTTTGCACCAAGTCTATGAACTGTGGTCTGCACCCACTGCTGGACTCTTGACATCTCCTATGGGGGCTGGAGAACTCATGACAAGTGAAAGTCAAGCTGGAAACGTCACTACCAAACTTTGCAGCCTGGCTGATGTGTCAGCTGACCATGTGATCTTCAGGTGGTGGTTCAATAACTACAGTTTTTCATGATCATATTCTTTGCTATGGTAGAACCTCACGCACACTCATTATTCATACATACATGTACAGATCTCACTGACACGTGACCTGCATGGCCACACACGTTTTTGTTTTAACCTTCACGTACTCTCAGTACAGTTGTTCGATATGGGCACCTGTTGCGTTCCTTTTTGGATGTGTGTTTGTCTTTTTCTTTTCTTTTTCCTCACCTTTTGACAGGCATAGGTAGAGAGGTTGCTGGCATGATGCAGAGAAGGAAGGTAAATGTTTTCTTTGTCCTGGAGACCGAGTGGAAGGGCAGCAAGGCTCACGGTGTTGGAGCAGGATTAAAGCTCTCTTACTTTGGTGTGGATAGTGGAGAAGATGGAGTAGAGGTTATGTTGAAGAAGAAGTTGACATAGGATGTCGTGGTGGTGTGACATGTGTCTAATGGGGGATGTGTCTTATGGTTGAAGTATTACGTCTGATGCTACTGGTTGGGTTCGGATGTTTTGAGTTTTTATTTTTTCTTTCTGGTAGTATTTCCACCTGCAGTACAGATGACGTTTGTGTTATGAGCATTTCCATTGTTTTCTTTGTAACAGGATGTTTTTTGTTTACCTCCTGTTTCAAAAAAGGGGATGGGAGATAACAAATATACTGTATAGTTAAACACACCATTTCAAATAACTGATTAGATCGTTTTAACTCTTCATACAGTGATGAGAGCTGGAAACAGTTATACATTTGATAAAGTTATAAAAGATAATTTTAATAAGTGCCTAAAAACAGGTTGGATCTGAATGTTTGGGGTAATTTATATAGATTTAGTGCTGACTTTTTCTTATTTTTCATTACAGGTCAAATCTGGACTGCTGATGATCTGTCAGCCCTGTGACAGAACGTGTAAGATAAAATTGTGAATAATTTATATTTGAAAAGGGGAAATGCACTTTACAATGTTTCCACAGCTGTGATGGACAAGCAGAGGAACCTTACCATAACTGGGTTTACATTCCTCCCCTTTTCAGCAGATTAATTAATGTTGAATGAATGCTTAATGTTGCAGTGTAACCAATGAAGGGAAAATCTATTTCCCTGCACCATTTTTATTTATTTATCTTACAGGTTAACAGGTGGAACATGCAGCAGAGCAGAACTAATCACATTAACTAACAAACTAACCAACTAATCACTAATATATGCCAAGGTTTTCTCATTATTTGTTGAAACCTCTCAATTGTTGTTTACACCGTATGTTGAAAGGATACATATGGTTATTCTTACACCTGTGAAGAATGACTGTGAGTTTGATCCAGGAGGTCCAGAAAGGATTAAAGGTTGTTGAGATGAATGAGTCAGACAGATTAATGTGATTATATATATATATGTTTGTGCTTGGTGAATGTGCAGTACAATAGTTGTGTGTTGATAGATTTTTGAGAAAGGTGTACAGGGTTCTCACTATTTTTCTATAGATATAATTTAGTTTTATCAATTTTAATTCTTAGATTTGAACGATAATTAGAAATGTTTTAGAGGATACATTTTAGCTGCACCTTGTTAAGAAGTATCAGAGTAAGCCTAGCTGTGAATTTTACTGATAGGAAATGTTTGTGGTAAAACATTCTGGTACAGAGAATAATATATATATATAGGAAATGGATGTGAATAAGATATTTGAATTTGACAGGTTATGGAAGGATTTTTGTGTTTTCTGTTCTGATTAGATTAATCATAGATTAAGTGTTTAATTTTCTGAATGTGGTCTTAGCCCTTATCACAGACATCTCTGAATAAGAGCAGTTGAGCTTTTCTCGGATATCAGACTAGTCAACAGAGTAGTGTAGGGTTTTTCCCCTTACAGGTGTCTATGATGATGAAGATGAGATGGCCTGACTTGGCTAAAGCATAGTTCACATTCTTTGCTAAGGTTAACACATACCTGAAATGGAGCAGAGTATATGCAATGTTTTGAAGTTTGTTAAGAGTTGATAATTCAATTTTGGGTAATTTAAGGGTTTTTGAGAAAGTATTGGATTTATAAAGTCAAGTTAAAGTCCAGTTGTTTTTTATTGAACGCCTTTTAAGGTATTGAATTTAACTTCATTATTCCTGCATATACCCTGTTGAGGCGTGATATTTGATAGGAGGGACAGCCCGCTTCATTTTATTGTTTTGTTTTTATTTTTATTTGTTTTATGGTTTCATTTTTACATTTATTTTTGTTTATTTTTGTTTGTTTTTGTTTATTCTTTATTACTTTTTCCGTTTGTTTTGTTTATTTCTTGTTACATTTATTTGTTGTTTTGTTTATTTTATTTTCATTCTTTGTTTTTGGTTGATTTCTTTGCTTTTTGTTACATTTATTTTTTAAATTGTTAGTTTTCTATTGCGTTTCCAGCTTATAAGCTCTGACGGTTACCGTATATTTTCTGTTTAGTTTTTATTACCATTTATATTATTGCTTATTTTATATGAGGGTTTTATATTCTGGGTGGGTAACTTAAATGTAATATTGCTGTGGGAGGGAATGTTAGAGATTTCCAATGTGTATCAAGTTTTTAATTGCATTCTCACATAGAACATATAGGATTTTGTTGACATGATGTTTGTCATGTCAAAAGGGGAATTGAAATATATTTCTATCAGTATTACATTACACCCACTATGCTCCATTATTTGTATTCACTTAGTTCTGCCTTATAATGTGAAATGTGACACAAGGCAGAACGTTTTTCTCTCGGGCTTTGTTTTCACTAGGGAACAGTACACGCCTGCACATGCAACACACCCAACATTTGATGATTGACATACAGAGCTGATAGCTTGTTGGCTGAGAGGCGGATCACTCACAGAGTAGAAAAGTTCTAGGGCGGTTCCAAGGCGGTTCGGTTCCAGGATTGGTCCCACGAGGCGATGACGTCATCTAGAGGTATAAAACCGTGGTCCGCCTTCGAAGAGAGTGTGTGTTGGACTGTGCTGGAGTCAGGTCTGTTGTCTGCTGTAAGGTTTATTCTTATATGTACAATAAACCTACATAAAATTTGCACATTCGTTTCAGAGCTTCCTTCAACCTTTTGAATTCGCAACAAATGGATAAAAAGTTTGCACCGGCCTATGCTAACATTTTTATGGCCAAATGGGAAACGGAGGCTTTAGAGAAATGCCCGAAAAAACCACTGTACTATTATCGTTATCTGGATGACATATATGGGGTATCTGGAGCTACACATTGCCTGAATTCGAACAGTTTGTGGAAACTTTAAATTCACAGAATTCATCGATAAGATGCAAATTTGACATCAAAGAGAGAGCTATCAACTTTTTAGACACCACAATATTCAAAGGACCTGACTTCAAACAAAATCACAAAATGGATTTAAAAGTATTCTTTAAGGATAGCCTACTGATACACATGCTCTGCTACACAAAACAAGTTACCATCCCAAACATACTTACCAGGGCTTGGTAAAATCACAACTACCGTATTCGTCGGCCTATAAGTCGCACCGGAGTATAAGTCGCACCAACCAAATATGCCCAATTAAATGGAAAAATCAACGTATAGGTCGCACCGGCCTATAAGTCGCACCGGCCTATAGGTCGCACCTCACGTGAGCTGGTGTTTTGCCCAAAATGGACTGGCTGCCAAATTGTTTGGAAGGACTTTGTTGAACTTTTCATTAATAAATGAACATTATTTTTTTATATTTTGTGTCTTTCATCATTTATCTTTAAAGATAAACACATAGAAATATATTTTTATTAGCTGACATCACAGTAAAAAACGTGTCTCAGTTTAAAATGATGACAGAAACAGATACTGTATTTATTTTATGGCTTTTATTTATTTATTCAAAACCTTTGAAGTCTTCATCTTCTGTGTCTTAATTAATAAATGAACATTATTTTGGACTGGCTGCCAAATTGTTTGGAAGGACTTTGTTGAACTTTTCTTTAATAAATGAACATTATTTTTTTATATTTTGTGTCTTTCATCATTTATCTTTAAAGATAAACACATAAAAATATATTTTTATTAGCTGACATTACAGTAAAAAACGTGTCTCAGTTTAAAATGATGACAGAAACAGATACTGTATTTATTTTATGGCTTTTATTTATTTATTCAAAACCTTTGAAGTCTTCATCTTCTGTGTCACTGCACCATTTTTGGACCAGGCAGATGTCAACAGTGTAGGTACTATAAAGGGTTTCTTAGCGCCCATAGCGGCCGAAACTGGTACTGCACCATTTTTGGAGCTTTTGACCAAAGTCACATTATGACCAAAATGTTGGAAAAATCGACGTATAAGTCGCACCGGCCTATAAGTCGCAGGGCTTAGAAATGTAGGCAAAAAGGTGTAAAAAGGTGCGACTTATACGCCGGAGAATACGGTAATTCGATTTTCACGTATTTGCACTAGACAATAAAACTTTTGGGAGGCAACGAAAATACTGTTCAAATCGTTAAAAAGCAAAGGTTATTCGAGACAATTTTTAAGAAAATGCCTAAAAACCTTTAACATACAGGAGCCGGTGGATGATGAAAAAAACAAGATTCCTCTTATCACCACGTACTCTTTAAGTAGCACAAGGATAAATAAGAAAATCAAAGAAAATTTCAACACAATAATGACGGACTCAGAGACATTACCGAACACAACAGTCATCTCAGCTTACAAGAGAAACAAAAATTTGAAAGATTATTTGGTTAAAGCTAAGCTAACAACCCCCTTTGTCACCAAAAGGACAACCTTATTATCAGATAACTTTTGTTGTTTAAAATTCGTAAAAAACAGAAAGGAGAGAACAATTTATCCTATAAATGAAAGATTTACAGAACATTGTAAAAATTGTGTTTACTTAATCTTCTGCAAAACATGCGGAATACAGTATGTGGGCGAAACTAAAAACAGCATTGCGGTCAGGATGAATAATCATAGATCCAATATAAGAAGAGGCAATAATGAAGATACTGCATTGGTCAAACGTTTCATGGCACATGGCTTACAGTCTCTAAAGGTAGCTGGACTCCAGAAAAACTCACTTTGGACGGATTGGGAGAGAAAGAGGAAGGAAAGAAAGTGGATCTATTTGTTGGGCACTATATATCCAGCAGGTTTAAACCTATAAAAATAACATAGAGAAAAAAATCATAATTTTCTGAATATCAATACCACTAAAATTTGGGCTATATTAAAATATCTTTTTATTTAATCAATAAAAGACAAGTGTCATATACTTGAGTAACATTGCTTCGGGGAAAGTCCCCCTACACATAAATATAATACAGTTGATAGACCTGGGGCCTCATGTACAAAGACTTGCGTAGATTTCTTACTGAAAAGTCACGTACGGACAAATCCAGAAAAGTGTCCACGCACAAAAAAATCCAGATTTATCAAACTGTGCGTACACCTGAATCCACGCACATTCCTTATGTACAACACAATTGACGTGGAACTGAGCGCACGTGAGACACCTCCCCTGACACGCCTTCATTTACATATGTTAAACAGATGCTAATTACTTCCTGCATGTGTGAAGGACATGTTTGTTTGATCCCTGCGCGATCAGAAATCATTTCTAGATTCAGGAAAATAATGAATTTAATATAATATGAGTGAGGACAAACATCCTAAGTAAGAATAGTAATAAAATGTGTTCATCATGCAAAGAACGAGTGATTGTGTGTCGGTTCGCGCACCCTGCTGTGGTGCGCGAACCGGCTCATTCATTCATTCTGTGTGGAAATATTAACTTTGCGCACGAGTTTATTACCATAATTACTGTAAACACAGAGGAACTTACTTGGATGTTTGCTAGAACATAGATCTTTGTTTATGTAGATGATGTGAAGAAACGAGTCTGTGCGTCTTGGTGGAGACATTTCATGACATGACGTGATGTTGGCGTCTCCAGACGCAGCGCGCGCCCCGCAGCCCTGTGCGCAGTCTGTCTGTGAAGCTTTTACTCTCCTACAAGTTATATAACAAGGTGTACTTTCACGTGTCATTTTGGGGGAATCTACAATAAACGCAGATAATGAAACACCTCCAGCTGCCGTGTCGACACCGGTGAGGGTGCGCGCGCGCTCCAAGCGCGACCACTCAGCCTTTGGAAACATATGGATGAGACCATTCCATTGGACATGATCCGGCTTTGTGTGGACTGGACTGCACAGTCCCGATCGACCTGCAGCTCCCTCTGTGGAACAGTTTGACCGCTGCTTCTGTATGCACGCGTGATGCACGGCTCCCCAGAGCGCAGCAGCAGTGCCAAACTGAAAAATTATTATTTCTGAAAACGGCTGATAAGCCATATCCTAGATCGGAAAATTATATCTGTTTCTAAATAAATGCTCTGCGTGTTACACTATTTATTATAACCTCCAGTAAGGCTGAATGAATCCGTTCCTGTTAAATTTATTTTTGGCACAACTTTGCGCGTGCTTTATTTCACTGCGTCATGTCTTTATTTCACATGCGCCTTTGAACACGTTCCGAGGGAGGCGGGGGACATGGAGTCCGAGTGGGCCGTGTTCCGCGCCTCTATTGTCGAGGCAGCTTATCGGAGCTGTGGCCGCAAGGTTGTTGGTGCCTGTCGTGGTGGCAACCCTCGAACCCGGTGGTGGACACCGGCAGTGAGGGATGCTGTCAGGCTGAAGAAGGAGTCCTATTGGGCCTTTTTGGCTTGTGGGACCCCGGAAGCAGCTGATAGGTACCGGCAGTCCAAGCGGCATGCGGCTCGGGTGGTTGCTGAGGCAAAAACTCGGGCGTGGGAGGAGTTCGGAGAGGCCATGGAGAATGACTTCCGTACGGCTTCGAGGCGATTCTGGTCCACCATCCGGCGTCTCAGGGGGGGAAAGAGGTACGCGACCAACACCATTTATGGTGGGGGTGGCGTGCTGCTGACCTCAACTCGGGATGTTGTGAGTCGGTGGGCGGAATACTTCGAAGACCTCCTCAATCCTACTGGCACGTCTTCCACTGAGGAAGCAGAGCCTGGGGACTTTGGGTCGGGTTCTCCGATCTCTGGTGCTGAGGTCGCCGAGGTGGTTAAAAAGCTCCGCGGTGGCAAGGCTCCGGGGGTGGATGAGATTCGCCCGGAGTTCCTTAGGGCTCTGGATGTTGTAGGGTTGTGTTGGCTTACGCGACTCTGCAATATCGCGTGGACATCGGGGGCAGTTCCCTTGGATTGGCAGACTGGGGTGGTGGTTCCCCTATTCAAAAAGGGGGACCGTAGGGTGTGTTCCAACTATAGGGGGATCACACTCTTAAGCCTCCCTGGTAAGGTCTATTCAGGGGTTCTGGAGAGGAGGGTCCGTCGGATAGTCGAACCTCGGATTCAGGAGGAGCAGTGTGGTTTTCGTCCTGGTCGTGGAACACTGGACCAGCTCTACACCCTCAGCAGGGTCCTGGAGGGTGCGTGGGAGTTTGCCCAACCAGTTTACATGTGCTTTGTGGACTTGGAGAAGGCATTCGACCGCGTCCCTCGGGGGGTTCTGTGGGGGGTACTCCGGGAGTATGGGGTACCAGGCCCTTTGATAAGGGCTGTTAGGTCCCTGTACGACCGGTGTCAGAGCTTGGTCCGCATTGCCGGCAGTAAGTCAGGCTCGTTTCCGGTGAGAGTTGGACTCCGCCAAGGTTGCCCTTTGTCACCGATTCTGTTCATAACTTTTATGGACAGAATTTCTAGGCGCAGCCAAGGTGTTGAGAGGATCCGTTTTGGTGACCTTAGAATCGCTTCTCTGTTTTTTGCAGATGATGTGGTCCTACTGG